>CAWUFW010021259.1:0-126262 GCA_963921515.1 Calotriton arnoldi
TAGTCTGTAGCTGAGGTAGTCAGTTGGTAGAATGAGAGGTATCTAAAATGGTGGAGAAGATGTTGTTTTTGAAAAAGCCGATAAGTGATTGGCTGTTAATCAACATTGTGCATTCAAAAATAGGATGCATGTTACTTTGCTGAGGAATCATGTTTCTGATTGGTTATTAAATTTTTTTTAAAGGTACAGTAGATAGGATAAGGTAATACTTTGCAAAGGTCAACCACACCTGCTGTTTGCATTTGTAATCTTGTGTTCTGAACTTTAAAATATGGTGAACTTGTGACCTGCCAGTACAGTTGAATGTTGCAGAAAGTGTTACAATGGAAACTGGGATTAAGCAGAATGGGGGAATGGTTGAAACTTTACAGTGGATTTAAAATGTGAAATAGAAACTTAAATATAAGTGAAATGTTACTAAAGTAAGGTTTTCTAAGTTAGTTGTATGTGTAGAAGTAGTGTGTTGTTAAAAAAATTATACTGGTATTATTAGAAATAGGTTTTTGAACTCCTGTAAGGGTTTGCAGCTCCATCGCAACGCTGCACCTGCAGCACTGCGGTGGAGTCACGACTCCAGAAAATTACAGAACCAGTTTGAGCACTATTTGAAGACAGTTAGAAAGGGTTAATATGTCTAACCAATAGAAATGTGTTTCACAATTTTAAATAATGTAGGAAGCAATGTGATTTGTTACTTACATTTATTTGTGTGCAGAAAGAGAGGGAAGGTTTGCCATTACTGGTTTCACCTTGCTGAGAGTGCTGCATTACATTTATTGTGTGGAAAAGAAAATCTTTAATGAGTTTCTGATATTTGATATTCTGCAATACTTTTTCAAAGGTGAGTAACAAATTTATAAGGTGTGTTACGTATTATGCAGCAGTGCTTTACACTTTGTAGTGATATTTTTAGATTTCAAAAAAATAAATTTGAAAGTGTGATGTTTGAAATATGTTATGAAATGTACAGATATTTATTGTAGTTTGTTTTATTGTGATGAAATGATATTTGAAATAGGTTGTGCATAGTAATATGTGTACATTGGCAGATAGATTAGTGATTATGGTAGTTTGTATGAGTGTGTGGAAAGGTGCAGATGTAGTACGCCGCATAATTCAAAGTCCATTATGGTCTAGTGACTGAGGTATATCTCTACTTGCACATGTATTCTGACATGTCTTATCCCTATGAAGATGGTAGAGGTACAAAAACAGGTATACCTCTATTTGTATGTTTCTTTTAAGTATTATGCCACTAGTAATAGGTACAGAGAAATGTATGCATGCTTTCTGGAATATAGTGAGAGTTACAACACACACATGCAAAGGGTTGCTGTTTTATATTTGGCTAGGCCCAACACTCTCAGTAGTTGCTCAATAGTGAAGGTATAGCACAAAAGTGAGGTTTGAGACATGTTGGTAGAAGGATTAGTGATTAGGTTACCTTGTATTGGTCTATGGAAATGTACACTTCAAGTACACCGCATAATTTTAGGTGTCTGTTTGATATGAGAAGTGCAGTCTGTCAAGTTTAAGGGACTTTATAGTCATATGACTGAGGTATGTGTCTGCTTGCACATGCATTCTCACACGTGTTATGCCTATAAAGATGGTAGAGGTATAAAACACTGCTATACCTGTATTTGTATGTTTCTTTTATAAATGATGCCACTAGGAAAAGGTACAGACACATGCATGCTTGCTTTCTGGAATATTGTGAGAGTTACATCTTTGTACTCAAGCATTAGCCATGCACTGATCTAAGGAGGCAGGTATTACTCTTGGACTGATGAATTCACTCAGGCACTCCCATGCAGTTATGCAATCAAGGAGGCACTACCTATAGACACATCTAATCACTCTGACATTAACCATACATTCATGCAATCAACCAGGCACTGCTATTCCACTCAAACATTCTCTCAGGCACTACCCATGCACTCATGTATTCAGTCGGGCACTACTCATGCACTCATGCAATGACCCAGGCATATACCCTAACACTCATACTTTCTCTCAGGTATTTCCCATACACTCATGCAATCATCCAGGCACTACCCCTGCAGTCATGGAACCACTCAGGCAGTACCCATGCGCTCATCCAATCTCTGATGCTCTACCCATACACTCATTCAATAAACCATGCATTAGCCTTGTACTCATAGTTTCTCTCAGGTACTTTCCATGCACTGATCCAATTACCCAGGCAGTACTCCTGCACTCATGTAATCACCCAGGCACTACTCTTGCACTGAACTATTCACTCAGGCTCTACCCATCCACTCATACATTCTCTCAGGCACTACCCATGCACTCATCCAATGACCCAACAATTACTGTTACAGTCATCCTTTTACTCAGGCACTACCCATGCACTCATACAGTTAAGGAGAACTACCTATACACACATTAAATCAATCAGGTATTACCTATGCAATTCTGCAATAAGCTAGGCAGTACTTTTGCACTTAAATATTTACTCAGAAAATATCCATGCACTCATCCATTCCCTCAGGAACTACTGTTGCACTCATACAATGACCCACAGATTACGTTTGGAGTCATCCTTGTACTCAAGTACTAGCTATGCACTGATCTAAGGAGGCATATGTTACTATTGCACTCATTAATTCACATAAGCACTACCAATGTACTTACCCACTCATCCAGTCAGTGCCCTTTTACTCATGGAAGCACTCAAGCACTACTCCTCTACTCATGAAATCACCAACATTCCACCCATATACAATAACTTAAACACTACTCTTGCACTAAACCATTCTCTTAGGCAGTACCCATGCAGTCATCCAATTACCCAGGCATTATTCTTACAGTGATGTTTTTACTCAGGCACTATCCTTCAAGTCTTAAACTCACTCAGGCAGTACTTATGCACTCATCCAATCACCCAGACAGTACTTTTCCACTTATACATTCACCCAGGCACTACCAATGTATTGATGTAATCACTCAGGCAGTACTCTCAAATTCAACCATTCACTCAGACACTACCTATACACTCTTTCAATGACCCAGGTATTAGCCTTGCACTCATGCAATCATTCAAACACTACTCTTGCATATTTCTGCTCTTTGTTTGCCTCTTTCTGTACCTCTGTTGCTTCTTTCTGCACTTCTCTTGCCTCTTTCTGCAACTCTTTTGCTTGTTTCTGCACTTTTCTTCCTTCTTTCTCTACCTCTCTTGCTTCTTTCTGCACTCCTCTTGCCCATTTCAGAACCTCACTTGCCTCTTTCTGCACCTTTCTTCCTCTTTCTGCACTTCTCTTGCCTCTTTCTGTACCTCTCTTCCCTTTTTGTGCACCCCTGCTCCTTCTTTTTGCACCTCTCTTGCCTGTTTCTGCACCTCTCTTTCCTGTTTTTGCACCTCTGTTGCTTATTTCTGCATTTCTTACATTTTTCAGTAGCTGTGTTATTTGTGTATTTCATTTCGCTGTTTCTAAACCTTTCTTTATTTTCTGTCTCTTTCTTTCTCTGTGAGCACCTTTTCTTCTGTTTTTGCAGTTGTCTTGCTTCTTTTTACACTTTTTTCTTTTTATTTGTTATAAATGTAATAGCAATGTAATTGTAATTATTTGCTTAGATGTTATTTTCAATATTGAGATGTTATTAATTTTAAATTGTAAATTGATGTAACAAACTAATCAAACTATTCTTTGTTTTTTAGAAAAATATTTTGATTGGATTATAAATTGAAGATGGCAAGAAAACATAAAAAGCAAAGAGAACAAAGAAAACAGAAGTACTTAATGAAAACTAAAAAGAGTGGACTAGAAAAACACCAAAATGTTACTGAGGATAAAGTCTCTTCTGGGAAGAGAACTAAACAATTTATTTAACAAGTTGTAGAGAATTAAAAACAAAGACAATAGTAATGAAAGAAAAAAAGAAATGTGTACAACAAAGCAGAAGCAAATAAAGAGATGCAATGGAAAAAAACATTCATTTTGGGAAAAAGAACACATGTCACAAATAGACAGAAACAATTTAAAGACATATGTGCACATATGTTTCAAAATAGAGTAATTCAAAATGTATTAAAAGATTGTTTAAAGTATAAAAAAAGATCAGCAGCGTATAAGAAGAAGCAACAGATTGAAAGTGTAGTAGATACCGCTTTTGAATTGAAACGAAAATTATTTATATTGGTATTGAAGAGAATGAAAACATTGAATAAAACAATGGACTTTATGAAGGAAAAAGGAAAAAAAAAAGACTGGTTAATAGAAGTAACTTTTGCAAAACCTTTACTGGTGAATGGAAGCACACTTCTAGTACTGAGCCTTTCTTTAACGAAGAAAGCTATTTTCAGCAGAACATATTAATTCATGCATTTGATATTAGTGGTCCATGCTAAGAGATAAAAGATGGTTGTGCCATTACAAAAGAAAAGATGGTTCCTAGGAATCTGAAAGCAGTAATAGCTGAAAAAGTTCAAGGGAGGCATACACAAGCTCTGGTATATAAGTGGGATTGTAGTAGTATTAGACAGGAATATGCCCCAAAAAGTTTTAAACAGAAGATTAAGATGTTACAAGGACTAGATTCATGTAAAGTAAGAAAGTATATTAAGTTGCAGGGTCATTCTCTGGCTTGTCTTTCTAGAAAAGTGTGTAAAAGTACATTTCATCATTTGAGAATGTTAGCAGCACACCACTTAGAAATGTGGAAGTTAGTAAGGGGACTCTACTATGTAAAAAGTCCTGCATTATCTTTAAGTGAAATTAACACAGCTCTTTTGCATGGTTCAGTATCAGACGTAAAAAAAGTTTGTGATGATATACAGATTTGTGTCTTTGGTTCACAATAGGCGTGTAGAGAAAGTGAGAGCTTGATAAGTGTAGGTGTTTAAGAACAGGTGGAAGATATTAGTACTGACAAGTTTGCAGAAGAAATTACAAAGTTTAAGATAGTTTCATCTGAAAAACCAAACTATGTTTGTATTTGTTGTCAACGTACTGACTATAGAAGTCAAACTAGGAATGTTTATCTATATTTAAAAAGTGAAAAGGAAAACAATGATAAGTGGGAGCAATTTGGTGCTTATTTGTTGGTGGAAGGTCGTTTTGAGTTGGCTACTGATCAATGTATTTGTAAATATTGTTGCCACAAATTAGAAGAGAACAAAATGCCAGCTAGAGCTGTACATAACAACTTAGAGTTGGTAGGTATTTCTCCAGAACTGGCAGATTTAGATGCATATGAGTCCATTCTTATTCAATCTGTGCACCCGTTTTCTGGCTATAGTTCAATACATACAATAGGTAAGCTGCGTCTAACAGATATACAAAGAGGTCTGAAAGGAAGAGTTGTGTACTTACCTTTAGATTTTAAGAAAAATATAGAAACTGTTGGTAGAGACAGGGAGGAAAGTGAGCCTGTAGGTATTCTAGCTAATGGCGTACCAACATAGAGTCGAAAAATATGGCAAGAGTTTGTAAATGTTAACAAACTTTGAAAGGCTACTTTATATCTGGTACAGAATAATATTAATTATAAGAATGTTAATGTGGATGAACAGGAAATATGTTTAGAAGATGAAACAGAAATTTCGAGTGGCCAAATAGAAAAAGTGGACCAGTCCAGGAGTGAAGAGAGTTATGAACATTACAGTATGCATCCTCTACATTCAAAAGAAGTGATAGGAAACAGTATTTCATTATTTCAAATGAAGATGGAAAAGGGAACTCCCATGAGTGTATGGGAAAAAAGTTTAGAAGCACGTTGCATTCCACAGCTGTTCCCCACTGGAGAAGGTGGACGATATGATGGAATGAGTAACTCCTTGGCAAAAGCACTACGCTACGCTCGCGTAGTTTGCGGAAGTTTGCGTTGTTTCGCACTACGCACTGGGTACGTAGCATGAAAAACACGGTAGCGTAGCATAGTGCAGCGGTTTGCTTTTGCTTGCTCGCGGTCCTCAACGTCAAGTTGGCGACCGCAAGCAAGCAAAATGACATCCCGGCGAGACTTTTCTCGTTTGCAATCAGCAACATCAAGTTGCCGATCGGCGAGCGTGGAAAATAAACCTCCCGGCGAGATTCTCAACGGGGAGGTCAGGGTTTCTCATTGCGAGTGGTCGCGCATGCCGCGACCGCCGCGATGAGAAACTACCAGTCCGCGTTGAGAAAGCTGCTGCTCGAGTAAAAATCTATCGAGCGGCAGTAAAAGACAGCTCGCACTGTGCAAGATGCCGTTTCACGATTGCACAGTGCGGACAAGCATCCAGCACTGTGCATCATCACGAACAGCACACTACGCAGTTCGCGTAGTGCTACGCGTAGCTCGCGTAGTGCAAAGTGCACTTCGCGTAGCTTCGCGTGGCACTACTTCGCGAACTACGCCCAGGGTTATGAACGAGCAGTACGGATTCCAGCTTTAGAATACCGCTTGACAAGATTGTACTCAGAAGATCCAAGATTTTGACAGTGCATTCCATATATATTTAATCTTCTGTCTGAAAGTGATTTGTCTACACTTTCATTTGCAGTGAACCACATATTAAAAACAGGAGTTCATTTTCAACATGTTCCTGCAAAAGAATTTATGGACAAAGTTCAACAAAGTGACGAACATTTCTAATCTCAGGTAATTAATTTGATGGCGTGTCAATGTGGTACCAATGAGTATTGGTATCGTCGTCACAGAGAACTTAAATGTGTGTTAAGAAACTTAGATACTCCTACATGGTTTGTAACACGTAGCTGTGCTGAATATGCATGGGACGATTTACTTGAATTTCTACGAGAAGCAAATTCAAATGTTAAAAATATTGAACTGAAGACACCTGGAGAACTCTGTTCCTTGAATCCTGTAAATGTGTGCAGGTATTTTAATGATAGGTTTCAAAGTATGATGTCATTTATCTGCAATAAAAATATTCCCCCTCTTGGAAAAGTTACTGATTTCTTTTGGTGAAAAGAGTACCAAGCCAGAGGTGCTCCTCATATACACATGCTATTGTGGATCAAGAATGCTCCAAAATTTGGAACTGATAGTGATGAAAATGTTTTGTCTTTCATCAAACAGTATGTTACCTGTGCCATTCCAAAAGAAGGAGGAGAAAACAGCTTGAGACAACAAGTTTTACGGTTTCAAGTTCATCTATGTGGAAAATACTGTTGACGAAAATACAAGTCTAAGGGAACATTTTATACAAAGTGTCGTTTTGGATTCCCACGTCCAATAATTTCAAAAGGAAGAGTAAATAGTTTTATGTCAGCAGTAAGGCATACCATAACTTGAAAATCTCCGAAGAATACATACAACTTAAAAGGAACCGAAGATTCAAAGTATATTAATGACTACAATCCAGTGATTTTGACAATGTGGAATGCAAAAATGGATATTCAATATGTTGCACATAATTCAATTGCTTTTGCTTGCTATGTTACATCATATATAACCAAATCAGAAAAGACAGAGATGAAAGAAATGTGGGAAGAAATGTAACAGGAAAAGAGTCTTAGCAAGAAATTGTACAGCTTTAGCTTGAAAATGCTTTCCCACAGAGAGATTGGATCCTATGATTGTTCGGATCAGTTGAGCTCTGCCAGTTTATATTCAAAGTCAAGAGGAATCATTTGGGTGAGTTTAGGTCTTGCCTGCACACAAAATAGAGTTTGAAAACATTACAAGAAGTCGAATACTTAGCATTGAATGAACCAGATAGTACAGATATTGTTAAAACTAATATGTTGGATACATACTATCCCAAAAGGAGTCCACATCTGGAAAACTTATGTATATATGAAATACTTCAACATTACAGCTTTAAAAGAAATGTAAATGTTACAGAAAATATAAATGAAGAAGAATATGCACTAATTGGATGTGACGGATGTTTGGTTAAACATGCCAAAGGAAATCTTATTAACCACAGAAAACTGCGTTGCGAAAGTCCAGATAAGAGGGGATTTTTTAATTTAGCACTTCTAAAACTGTTCAAGCCTTGGCGTAGTGAAACGGAATTACTTACAGATTTCAACTGCTATGAAGATTCTTTTAATGCATGAAAATATAGCATTCAATGCACAATTTTCCCAACTTATTTACAAATGTTAAATGATGAGATTGAACAAGAAACTTCTATTGTAGGTGAAATAGCCAGAGACAGTTCTCAAGATAGTCAAAGTTCGGCTGCACTAAGTCAAGATCCACTAGGACAAGCAATTATTGAAAATGAAGCAGCATTAGCCATGAATGAAGTAGAAACTGGAATGCAACAAGCACAACAGGATATTATGCAGTTGGAAAAGTTAGAAGAACAACTAAACATCGAACAAAAAGAAATATATCAACAAGTGACACAACAGATACAACATGGTTTGCTGCACGAAAAAAATGAATGCCAATGTTCATCATTTCATCCAATTCTAATGTATATCAGTGGTCAAGCTGGAACAGGAAAGAGTTTCTTAATTATATTTTTGACCAGTTATCTACACCAAACTACAGAATCACATTTATCTTGTGTTGTAACAGCTCCAACTGGATTAGCAGCACACAACATTAAAGGGATTACTTTACATCGATTACTTATGCTACCAGTTGAACATGATAATAACTTGGAATATCAGAAGCTATCTTGAGAAGCTTGAAGTGTCAAGAGTACTGAAGAAATTGAAACTTTTAATCATTGATGAGGTGAGCATGGTCTCAAACTTAATGCTTGCCTTTGTACACTTGAGAATGCAACAGGTTTTAAAAACAGATTGCGATGTTCTGTTTGGATGAAAACATGTAATGGTATTCAAAGATCTACTACAACTTACTCCTGTAAACGGACAACCTGTTTTTGAAACACTTGTTCAAGAAGACACTAAGAAATCTTTGGGAAGTATTGGAAATGTAAACATTTTGTCACATTTTGAGTATAAAGAACTTATTAAGAATATGCGACAAGCAAGTGATGAACATTATGGAAATATTCTTGAAGATATAAGAATTGGTGTATTGACAAAACATGGTAAACAAGCTTTAGAAAGTCGGCTAGTAAGGAACTTGTTTACAACTGGAAACACAGCGGCTGAAATAATGTACAATAAGATTGGAGAAAAGAAGTCTATAGTTTGCCTAATACCTACACTGCAAGAGTGTTCTACATTAAATCAAGAAGTTTTAAAACTGGAAAAACAACAAATAGTTGGAATTGAAGCTATTGATAAAATCAAACACCAAGGTTTGACAATTCTTCTAACGGAGAAACTACAGGCTAAATTGCATTCTTTGGAAAAGTCTGTATCTAAAACTGCAGGCTTAGAAAACACTTTACATGTATGTATAAACTGTCAGGTAATTTTTTGGCGTAATATGGATGTAGAAGAAGGTTTAGTAAATGGAGCAATAGGAAACGTTGTTGATTTTGTTAATTTTCAGAACAGAGATGGAATAGAATTTTTGAAGATAAAATTTGATCAGATTAAAGAGGTAAGACAGATTGGGTGTTGTGTTGTACGTTTTTTGCTTCTAAAAGACTTGTATGTTCGCAAAAACAGTTTCCTCTGTCTTTAGCATATGCAGTAACTAAACATAAATCTCAAGGTTTAAGTATAGACAGTGCTTTCGTAAATATCGGAAGTACAGTGTTCAAAGAGGGAATGGTATATGTTGCATGATCTCGAGTAAGAAAATTATGTGGTTTGTATTTGATAGATTTTGATGAGAAAAAGGTTAGTGCTGATGCAAATTCTGTAAGAGAGTATAATCGTTTAAGAAGACTTTAGGGTCCTGATTTAGGTGAATATCCCATATATGAGAAACGTATAGCCTGTCCAAAACGGAAATATGTCAAAGATGGAATTGAGGTTGAAATAAAGAAAAGAAATGAAAAGAAACTTGGAGGCGTAAAAAAAAGAAAATGGAAACTGTTGATGGGATTGTAGGATACCAGTTGGAGAATAGTTCAGGTATCAACTGCTATGCTAATGTGATTCTGAATGTTGTGTTTTATCTAGAAGAGCTTCGTTGTACAATCATAAAAAAGATGTTGTTCTTTATTACATCATGTATTTCAATAGTTGGTAACTGACCGCAGTAAAATCCGTACTGCTTCTAGCGTTCGGCATCTTTTGGATATATGTACTGGTTCATTGACATTTACTGTTAATGTACAACAAGATGAACAATAATTTCTAATCCTTATGCTTGGAGTGTTAGAACATGAAGGAATACAGATTGAAAACTTATTTGGACTAAGTTACAGATGGGATCATAAATGTGCAGAGTGTTCATTTACTACCATCACTGAAATACAAACAGAACGGTTCATTTACTTGACAATACCAGACTGCAAATCAGTATCTTTTAACAAATTGATTAAAACAGCCAATCGGGACATGAAATGTTCACATTGTAGATCAGAGATTTTGTCTACATTACATATAGAAAGATTTGGAAAATATCTCATTGTAATGTTTCAACGTTGTAGAGCAAATGGAAGAAAACTGCAAACGAAAATTAAACATTTTGTTGCAAGTCAAATATCTATTTCAGGAAGAACTTTTATAGCAGTGACTATCATTTTGCGTGATGGACCTACTACAACATCTGGACACTATACTGTGTATTTAAAGTGTAATAAAGGATGGACACATTGTAATGATACCCACTTGGAATTCAAACCTAGATTGCCTTATAAATTACCAAATTCTTATTTGATATTTATGAAGCCAAAGTTTGGAATACATCATTCGGCCTATTGGGAAGATGTGAACACGAATTAACAAATTTATATTGGATATTTTTGAAGCAAAAGTTTAAAATACATTATTCGGCCTTTTGTGAAGATGTGAACAGAAAGTGGACAGGATTGAAACAATTACTATTTATAATTAGTGTTTGGATTATTATGTGTGCTAATTGATATTGCATTTGGAAAATTGTGTTTAAAAGCAAATAGTTTATATATTTGTTGTCTATATTGTATCAGATGTAAATGAGAGTGTACATTTCAGAAAATGAACTTGAGAGAAATAATAGACTTAATGTACAAGTTGGACGTAATTAAGAAAGTGTAGCTAGGTAAACACATAGCTACACATAGTGAAAGTACTGCTTGGCGCAGATTTTTTTTTTTACAATCTCGTTGGTTGTTTTTTTTCCGCTGTTCAATGATGATACTACGTTGACATCACTGTGTATGGTGATGTTCAGTAGAATCTGAGTACAGCAAAAAAGGGAAACTACAAACGTTACGTAATTCTAAAATTATGTTGTTCTCTTAAAAGTATAATATTATAATTTCTGTAATACATTAAATTACATAACAGTTTTTCTTGTTCTTCTTTACAGTAGGTAATGGTGAATTTTGAAAAGAGTTTTAATTCTGTTTACGACAATACTACTCTAAAATAGTTCCACAGAGTTATGTATCTAAATAACTTAAAAAGGTAAGAATATATAACATAATATGCATGATAACGTGAAATTATGTTTAAAGTTGATTTATATGTTATTTATTTCCAATAAAAATAATGTTGATCCTTTACACTATTTAAAAACGTTTGTCATGTTGCTGATATCATCAGCCAGGTAGTCATCCTTCCACACAAACACTATCCATGCAGTCATCTAATCTCTGTAGCACTGATAGGATAACCCAAGGATTATCTTTGCATTTTTCCTTTCACAGAGGCAAAACCCATGCACTCATACAAATACCCAGACACTACCAATGCACTTATACAATCACAAACACAGTATGCATGTACTCATACAATCACCCAGGCCCTACTCATACACTCATCCATTCTCTTCAACACTACCCATGCACTCATCCATGCACTCAGGTACTACCCATGCACTCTTCCAATTACCCAGGCAGTACCACTGCACTCATGCAATCACCCAGGCAGTACCCCTGCACTTATGTAATCACTCAGGCACTGTCCATGCACTTATGAAATCACTTAGGCACTACTCTTGCACCACTGAACAATTCACTCAGGCACTATCCATGCACTCATTCACTTATCCAGGCATTACTCTTGCCCTCATCCATTCAGTCAGGCACTACCAATATACTCATCCAATCATCCAGGCACTATCCCTTCAATCATGCAATAACTAACACACTCCCCATGTAGGCATCCATGCACTCTGGTACTACCCATGCACTCCTCCAATCACCCAGACACTACCACTGCACTCATGCAATCACCCAGGCAGTACCCCTGCACTTATGTAATCTCTCAGGCACTGTCCATGCACTCATGAAATCACTTAGGCACTACTCTTGCACCACTGAACCATTCACTCAGGCACTATCCATGCACTCATTCACTTATCCAGACATTACTCTTGCCCTCATCCATTCAGTCAGGCACTACATATACACTCATGCAATCATCCAGGCACTATCCCTGCACTCATACAATCACTAACACACTATCCATGTACACATCCATGCACTCAGGTACTACCCATGCACGCTTCCAATCACCCAGGCACCACCCCTGCACTCATGCAATCACCCAGGCAGTAATCCTGCACTTATGTAATCACCCAGGCACTGTCCATGCACTCATGAAATCACTTAGGCACTACTCTTGCACCACTCCACCATTCACTCAGGCACTATCAATGCTCTCATCCACTTAGCCAGGCATTACTCTGATACTGATCCATTCCATCAGGCATTACCCATCACTCATCCAATTATCCAGGCACTGTCCATGCACTCATGAAATCACTTGGGCACTACTCTTGCAACACTCAACCATTCACTCAGGCACTATACATGTGATGGAGCAAGGTCTCGTGGAAAAGAGACTTGCTCGGAAGCAATCCACTTGTTTAAATCTTTAACGAAGTTATTAATAAGTTTCGGGAAAACTAATACGCACTACTTGAACACACGGGTTAGTGAAGCTTGCGAATGTGTGTACTAACTTGGATAACAATGAAGAAGGACTAAAACCGCTTTTAAATGGGGAAACTGTTGTGCGCATGCGTCAACTGCATATACGTAGGAGGACGAACTAATGCTTGGAGGGAAATTTTGGCGCATGAGCAGAAGGTACTAAAATGGAGTCTTGAAGACTCGCGTGCATGGCATCTGCTATTTGAACTGAATCGAGCTATTTAACTAATGCTAAAGCGGAGAAAAGATATTAATAAATAAACTGGGATAGAGTAGAGGTGGGTGGTATACAGTGCAAGCACTTTATTTTAGAAAGTAACATTTGTCTTCCCACTTTTATCATTAGCACATATTTAGGCCTCTCGTGCATAGCCGAATTGAATGGAGTGACGCGAAGCCTGCGCATGCCTACTGAAGTGAACCATGAACAATGACTGTTCAGTTGAAAGAGAGCCAAAGCACAAATGCTGCATCCTGGTAACAGGATGGTGAAGAGTTCAACAAAGAAGAGACACATTCATGAAAGTTTTAAAATGTTTCTATGTCGATACTCTTAGTATATGGGAATAAAATTTATGAATAAAGAATAAGGGGGTGGGTTTATGAACAATAGTTGAACTGATTTTAGTCACATGTAAGCATGGTGTGATGAAGAACGCCCTTGCCTGACCAATAAGATTTAGTATTTTACGATATTGAAACTTTAGTGGGTGGAACATGGAGAAACGAAAGGTATAATTAAGATAGCTTTAGTTAGTTAGTGAGAAGAATTTTTGAGAGATTTTTGCTCGAAGAATTGCTGGGAGAGATGCTGAAGCTGGAAGCTGTGCTGAGGAAGATGCTGTGAGATGCTGGAGTTGCTGATAAAGAGCTGACTGCAGAATCTGAAGAAGAATTTCTATTATAATTTAATTGAGTTAGATCTGAAGATCGCGGAAGAATCTCGAGGAGGAAGAGAGTGTCAGAGAGGGGTGCGGCTCATTCGTCAGTATTTTAGAGAGGTCAACTATCCTATCCTGATTCCTGCCCTGAAGTCTTTGTCTCCTGACCTATCCCAGGGGACCCTTACCAGCCCTTTGGCCAGGGGATTGGTCTTCCACAGCATCCTTGGTAACTATAAATTCCGTGTTTACTAAATGATCTTTTCTCTCTGTCCTCTTTTCTCTCTCTCACTCTGTGTATTGATTATTGCATGAGTCTGAGACATATGTATGGTGATTATGAATTGAATTTTCTCTACAAATGAATGGAGGTGATTGGACTGTACTGAATTGTTCACATGCATTTAATTTAGATAAAGGTTTTAAACATTCCTGAGTCTGTGGTTATTTAATCCAAAAATAAATGAAAGCTTAAAGTTATGTTAATTATCACCATCAACTAGTTCAACTAAAGGTCCATCGACCAGAGGAAAGAACTTGTTGAACTGTGAAGGGTTAGTTAAAATGAGAAAGGGTATTGAATGAACTAATCCTAAATTTAAACAGAAACCCCCTTAACCGACCAGCGGTTTTAACCACTGTGAGTTTTATGGGCCCAGGTTAGTATCTGTTGTTGGTGAACCGCTGGATCACATGCACTCATCCAATTATCCAGGCATTACTCTTGCACTCATCCATTCAGTCAGGCACTACCCAAACACTCATCCAATTATCCAGTCACTATCCCTGCACTCATGCAATCACTAACACACTACTATATATTCATCCATGCACTCCGGTACTTCCTTTTTTAAATTTTTTTTTATTGGAAATCAGGTAATACATATTTACATTATCCAATCATTCTTACATTTGTTTAACATCTGTACCATTGTTCTCATTTTGAATCCCTTTAAATTGACATTGCTGTTTACATTTTTACATATTTACACATATTTACACCTATTTACACAACATTTTATTCTGCTATCTTTTTCTTCCAGGTCATTAATGGATCCCATATTCTCATTCCTTTCTGCTTAGCTTTAAAGCCTTTACATTTCTATAGAGACATTTCCTGCTGACCAATGTTCAATATCCTATGCACCCATTGATGATACATAGGCGGTTCCTTATCTTTCCAAACCGTGGCAACCAACAATCTTGCCACTGCGACCGTTATAAATACGAAATCTCTCTGTGGAGTATCTAATTCCATCCTGTTGTCATAGCCTAAAAGCATCAGTGTTGCGGTAATTTTTATTTCTATATTCATCACTTGAAGCCAGAAATTCTCTATACCTGTTTTAAATTCATCTAGTTTCCCACAAGAATAAAACAAATCTGCCGGTCTAGTTTGGCATCTTGGACATTCATCTGTCTGGCTCATACCCCACCCAAACAGCTTCGCTGGCATATAATAAAGATCATACAAGGTTTTGTATTGTTGCGCTTTCAAATTTGATGACAACAAAACCCTGTTCCCTATCTCTATTATCATATCCACATCTACCTCCCCATCTACAAGCTTTTCCACCCATTTCATCTCTATTTTTTCCATATCATCTGCTAGTCTCTGTAAGAATTCCGCTTAGAAATCCCTAATCCTACTGTCTCAACGTTTCATTATTCTCAACACAGATACCTCCTCCACTTTAACAGTTCCCTTAGCAAACCCCTTGATACGATGGTGTATCTGTATATATTTGAAGCAGGAGCTTCTGCTTAGGCCAAATCTTTGAACAAGCTCCGGAAAGGTTATTTGTTCTTGATTGTTAAACAAATCTGCCACCATCACAATCCCCGCCTGTTCCCATTGCCTGGCCAATCCATCATAGAGTGCCTGTGGAAGAAAATCTGAGTGCCAAACTGAAGTATACTTATTATATCTAGAGATTTGGCAGTGCTTCCGCACCTTTTCCCAAATTTTTATTGCCCCCTGAACACACTTATATCGAATTCTTTTACTGTAGGTGGATTTAGATTGCCATTGGAAGAGACCTTCTGCTTCTTTCCCCAACGTCAGCTGATATATGTTAGGTAGCTTAGAACTTTCATCCCTAACAGTTTCGGAAAAATACAACGTACCAAGATGCTGCAGGATACATGCCCAATAGGTAAAATAATATATTAGGAGCATTCCAGCCCCCCCTTTCTATGGGCAGAGTCAAGAACTTATATGCCCGTCGTATCTTTTTATAGCCCCATATAAACTTTGAGAACATAGCCTCAATTCTTTTTATTTTACTCCCAGGTAATTCTAACGGTATCGCTTGCATGAAATATAAAATCTTGGGGAATATCCGCATTTTTAATACGTTAATCCTACCTATAATCGTAAGATGTAGCTTATCGATTTGTCTAAGTTCTGCACCTATTTTCCCCAATACAGGATCTATATTTACATCCCACAGCTTATCTATCTGTGATGTTAAGTTAACCCCTAGATACATGGCCTTCTCCGTTACCCGAGGATCCTGCAGATGACATTGGGAAGAGCACACAACTTGTATTTTCTCTTTATTTAACAAGTCGCCAGACTGCGTCCCAAACTCTGTTGCCATACTTTCAATTTCTTTAATTGTCCCTTGCGGGTCTGTTGTGACTATCCCAATATCATCTGCATATGCAAGGATCTTTGTCTCATACCCTTGTGTATTAATTGGTTTAATCGCCTGGTTATTCAAAATTCTTACTATAAATGAATCAAGATAAAATGCAAATAAAATAGGGGAGCAGGGGCACCCTTGGCGCGTGCCCATAGAAATGTCAATCCTCCTAGATGTATTCCCCATCAGTTGTATTTATGCGTACGGTTTAAAATACATGGCTTGAATAGCTCTCAAAAATCCAGGACCGAGCCCTCTCTCACCCTGAGTGTCCCACAAAAATTGCCATGACACTCTGTCGAAGACCTTTTCTGCGTCCTGGAGGACCACAGTCACTTCCGTGCCCTCTGCTTCTGCAATATCTAATATTGATATAACACGTCTAGTGTGGTCTGTGGTCCCCCTGCCAGGAACAAAACCATGTTGCCAGGGTGATACCAGTGAGATGACTATTCTTTGCAGACGAGAGGCCATTATTTTAGAATATATCTTTGCGTCCGCATTCATTAACGAAATCGGTCGATATGCAGATGGTAATTCTAAGGCTTTCCCCTTTTTAGGGAAGACCACCATATCTGTACCCTGCCACGATACTGGTGGGACCCCACTATATTGTATACCGAAATATAAATCATGTAAAATAGGGAGAATCTGTGCGGCTAGCATTTTATAAACTTCCACCGGTATTTTATCTGGTCCGGCGGCTTTTCCTGCAGAGAGAGACTCCAATGCCTCCTGGACCTCTTGTATAGTAATTTCCTGCTCTAATTCCTGTGCTATATCTTCTTCCAGTTTAGGCAAAGTAAGATTAATATCCTCTGTCTCTACCCCATCCAGCACTGTATCCGCCTGATATAATCTTCCATAAAATTCCTCGAAAACTTCCATTATCTTCTCAGAGCCCTCCACTATTTGACCCTTATTATTCTTAATTTTCAAAATATTATTTCTGGTACTTTTTTGCCTTATCCTATATGCCAGTGTTTTTCCTATTGCCTCCCCGTATACATACATTTCCCCCTTATACGCCTGAAACATTAGAGCCACCTTCTCCTGGAAGTGCGTATTAATATCAGATTTAGCTACTGCTAGCTTTAGCATATGCTCCCGTAATGCCTCTTCCGCACCCCCTTTCTTATTAATACAACATGCTCAGCTTCCAATTCTGTCAATTTCCTAATCAGGTGGTCCATTTCTGCTTTCCGCTGCTTTCGGATTCAAGCTGTATATCCTATTACTTCGCCCCTGAAAGTGGCCTTAAAAGTATCCCAAACCATCGCACGAGCTGCACTGTATCTGTTACAATCAAAGAATTCCACCGCCCATTGTTTAATATAGGAGCAAAATCCCTCATCAGCTAATAGTTTTTTATCAAAAGACCATGAGCTCTGTTTTTGTCTATCAGCCATACCTTTTATTTCCAACACCAGAGGATTATGATCAGCATAAAGTTGGGGTAATTTCCTGATATCTAGGTGATCCATCAACTGGCTAGATGCCAAAAAATAATCCAGTCTAACGAATTTCCTATGGGGATGGGAGAAATACGTATACCCAGGGTCTTTTCGTTTCTTTTCTTTCCATACGTCTATCAATCCATAAGTTTCCTTGAAGGTATTTATTGCTCTGTATACTTTTGGTTTTCTCCCTGAGTATTTCTGACTCTGCAATTGTGCATCCGCTTCTATATGTATGTTAAAATCTCCGCATATAATCAATGATTGTCACCATGTAGCCAATTCCACCTCAAGTTCTTCCCAAATGGCTTCATCATCTAAATTGGACCCATATATGTTGACAACAGTTAGCCCCCTATTTAACTCTATTATAGCTCAGCGTCCCCATTTGTCTGCCGCTATGCGGATAACTCCCCCAGCATTCTGTTTCACATATATAGCCACTCCCCTTATCATGGTTGTTTGCGTAGAACACGCCGCAAGATTATACCCCCTAATCTCCAACAGATCCTTATTCTTCCAGGGAATGTGCATCTCCTGGAGACAGATCACATCTGGGTTTACTGTTCTGAGAATCTGAAAGACCCTTTCTCTCTTTTTCTTGTCGTTCAAGCCAGCCACATTAGATGTGCATATCTGCAAACTATCTATCTATATTTATCTTATTTCTTTTTGCTTTTGCTCGCCATTGCTTATCATATTTCATTGTCCCTTCTTTTCCTTTCTCGTTATGTACTCCTGATTTCCATATTTTTTCAGTTTTCTCTTCCCCAAACCTCCCCCCTTGCTCGTCCTAATCCCTCCTCCAACTCTATCCCCCCATGCCCCCCCTCCCCCCCATCCCCACTACCCACAACCCAGTCCTGTGCTCCCATCCCACCCCAGGCACCAACCCTGCACTCATGCAATCACCCAGGCAGTAATCCTGCACTTATGTAATCACCCAGGCACTGTCCATGCACTCATGAAATCACTTAGGCACTACTCTTGCACCACTCAACCATTCACTCACGCACTATCCATGCACTCATCCACTTAGCCAGGCATTAGTCTGGTACTGATCCATTCCATCAGGCATTACCCATCACTCATCCAATTATCCAGGCACTGTCCATGCACTCATGAAATCACTTGGGCACTACTCTTGCAACACTCAACCATTCACTCAGGCACTATACATGTGATGGAGCAAGGTCTTGTGGAAAAGAGACTGCTCAGAAGCAATCCACTTGTTTAAATCTTTAACAAAGTTATTAATAAGTTTCGTGAAAACTAATATGCACTACATGAACACGCGGGTTAGTGAAGCTTGCGAATGTGCGTACTAACATGGATAACAATGAAGAAGGACTAAAACCGCTTTAAAATGGGGAAACTGTTGTGTGCATGCGTCAACTGCATCTACGTAGGATGACGAACTAATGCTTGGAGGGAAATTTTGGCGCATGAGCAGAAGGTACTAAAATAGAGTCTTGAAGACTCGCGTGCATGGCATCTAATTATTTGAACTGAATCGAGCTATTTAACTAATGCTAAAGCGGGGAAAAGATCTTAATAAATAAACTCGGATAGAGTAGAGGTGGGTGGTATACAGTGCAAGCACTTTATTTTAGAAAGTAAAATTTGTCTTCTGACTTTTATCATTAGTACGTATTTGGGCCTCTCGTGCATAGCCGAATTGAATGGAGTGACGTGAAGTCTGCGCATGCCTACTGAAGTGAACCATGAACAATGACTGTGCAGTTGAAAGAGAGCCAAAGGACAAATGCTGCATCCTGGTAACAGGATGGTGAAGAGTTCAACAAAGAAGAGACACATTCATGAAAGTTTTAAAATGTTTCTATGTCGATACTCTTAGTATATGGGAATAAAATTTATGAATAAAGAATAAGGGGTGGGTTTATGAACAATAGTTGAACTGATTTTAGTGACATGTAAGCATGGTGTGATGAAGAACGCCCCTTGCCTGACCAATAAGTTTTCGTATTTTAGGATATTGAAACTTTAGTGGGTGGAACATGGAGAAACAAAAGGTATAATTAAGATAGCTTTAGTTAGTTTTGAGAGATTTTTGCTCAAAGAATTGCTGGGAGAGAGATGCTGAAGCTGGAAGCTGTCCTGAGGAAGATGCTGTGAGATGCTGGAGTTGCTGATAAAGAGCTGACTGCAGAATCTGAAGAAGAACTTCTATTATAATTTAATTGAGTTAGATCTGAAGATCGCGGAAGAATCTCGAGGAGGAAGAGAGTGTCAGAGAGGGGTGCAGCGCATTCGTCGGTATTTTAGAGAGGTCAACTATCCTATCCTGATTCCTGTCCTGAAGTCTTTGTCTCCTGACCTATCCCAGGGGACCCTTACCAGCCCTTTGGCCAGGGGGTTGGTCTTCCACACCATCCTTGGTAACTATAAATTCAGTATTTACTAAATGATCTTTTCTCCCTGTCCTCTTTTCTCTCTCTCACTCTGTGTATTGATTATTGCATGAGTCTGAGACATATGTATGGTGATTATGAATTGAATTTTCTCTACAAATGAATGAAGGTGATTGGACTGTACTGAATTGTTCACATGCATTTAATTTAGATAAAGGTTTTAAACATTCCTGAGTCTGTGGTTATTTAATCCAAAAATAAATGAAAGCTTAAAGTTATGTTAATTATCTGTTAATTATCACCATCAACTAGTTCAACTAATGGTCCAACGACCAGAGGAAAGAACTTGATGATCTGTGAAGGGTTAGTTAAAATGAGAAAGGGTATTGAATGAACTAATCCTAAATTTAAACAGAAACCCCCTTAACCGACCAGCGGTTTTAACCACTGTGAGTTTTATGGGCCCAGGTGAGTATATAGTAATAGAGTATCTGTTGTTGGTGAACCGCTAGATCACATGCACTCATCCAATTATCCAGGCATTACTCTTGCACTCATCCATTCAGTCAGGCACTACCCAAACACTCATCCAATTATCCAGTCACTATCCCTGCACTCATGCAATCACTAACACCCTACTATATATTCATCCATGCACTCCGGTACTTCCAATGCACTCATGAAATCAGTTAGGCACTACTCTTTCATCAATTATCCATTCACTCAGGCACAATCGATGCACTTATCCACTTAGCCAGGCATTACTCCGGTACTCATCCATTCCATCAGGTATTATCCATCACTCATCCAATTATCCAGGTACTATCCCGGCACTCATGCAATCACTAACACACTACCCATGTACTCATCCATGCACTCTGGTATTACACATGCACTCTTCCAATCACCCAGGTACAACCCCTGCACTCATGTAATCACCCAGGCAGTACTCCTGCACTTATGTAATCACTGAGGCACTGTCCATGCACTCGTGAAATCACGTATGCACTACTCTTGCACCACTCAACAATTCACTAAGGCACTATCCATGCACTCATCCAATTATCCAGGCATTGCTCTTGTACTCATCCATTCAGTCAGGCACTACCCATACACTCATCCAATCATCCAGGCACTATCCCTGCACTCATGCACTCATGCAATCACTAACACACTACCCATATACTCATCTATGCACTCTGGTACTACCCGTGCACTCCTCCAATCACCCAAGTACTACACCTGCACTCATGCAATCACCCAGGCAGTACCCATGCACTTATGTATTCACTCAGGCACTGCCCATGCACTCATGAAATCACATAGGCACTACTCTTACACCACTCAAACATTCACTCAGGTACTATCCATGCACACATCCACTTATCCAAGCATTACTCTTGCACTCATCCATTCAGTCAGGCACTACCCATACACTCATCCAATTATCTAGGCACTATCCCTGCACTCATGCAATCACTAACACACTACCCATGCACTCATGAAATCACTTAGGCACTACTCTTGCACCAGTCAACCATTCACTCAGGCACTATCCATGCAGTCATCCAGGCATTACTCTTGCACTCATCTATTCACTCAGGTGCTACCCATACAGTCATACAATCATCCAGGCACTATCCCTGCACTCATGCAATCACTAACACACTACCCATGTACTCATGCAGGCACTCTGGTACTACACATGCACTCTGCCAATCACCCAGGCACTACTTCTGCACTCATGCAATCACCCAGGCAGTACTCCTGCACTTATGTAATCACTCAGACACTGTCCATGCACTCATGAAATCACTTAGGCACTACTCTTGCACCACTCAACCATTTACTCAAGCACTATCCATGCACTCATCCAATTATCCAGGCATTAACCTTGCACTCATTCATTCACTCAGACATTACTGATGCACTCATCCATGCACTCTGGTACTACCCGTGCACTCCTGCAATCACCCAGGCAGTACCCCTGCACTCATGCAATCACCCAGGCACTACGCATGTACTCATACAATCACTGAGGTACTACTCTTGCAGTCAACCATTCACTCAGCACTGTCCATGTACTCATCCACTTATCCAAGCATTACTCTTGCACTCATCCATTCAGTCAGGCACTACCCATACACTCATCCAATCACCCAGGCACTATCCCTGCACTCATGCAATCACAAACACACTACCCATGTACTCATCCAAGCACTCTGGTACCACGCATGCACTCCTCTAATCACCCAGGTAGTACCCCTGCACTCATTCAATTACCCAGGCAGTACTTCTGCACTTATGTAATCACTCAGGCACTGTCCATGCACTAATGAAATCATGTAGGCACTACTCTTGCACCACTCAACCATTCACTCAGGCACTATCCATGCAGTCATCTAATCATCCAGGCATTACTCTTGCACTCATCTATTCACTCAGGTACTACCCATACAGTCATCCAATCATCCAGGCACTATCCCTGCACTCATGCAATCACTAACACACTACCCATGTACTCATGCAAGCACTCTGGTACTACAAATGCACTCTTCCAATCACCCAGGCACTACCCCTGCACTCATGAAATCACCCAGGCAGTACTCCTGCACTTATATAATCTCTCAGGTACTGTTCATGCACTCATGAAATCAGTTAGGCACTACTTTTATACCACTCAACCATTTACTCAGGCACTAGCCATGCACTCATCCAATTATTCAGGCAATCTGGTACTACCCATGCACTCCTGCAATCATCCAGGCAGTACCCTGCGCTCATGCAATCTCACAGGCACTATGAATGCAGTCATACAATCACTGAGGTACTACTCTTGCAGTCAACCATTCACTCATCCATTCTATCAGACACTACACATTCACTTATCCAATGACCCAGGCTTTACCCTTGCACTCATTCTTTCACTTAGGCACTACCCATGCACTGAACTAAGCACCCAGACATTACACTTGCACTCATGTAATCATCCAGGAACTACCCATACTCGCATGCAATCACTCAGTCAGTACTCTTGCAGTCAAACATTTATTCAGACACTACCCATGCAGTCATCCAGTAATCCATACACTATTCATACATTCATCCACACACACATTTATCCAAGCAATCAGTTTTACTGCATACAATTTTTCTATTTTCAACCAGTATAGGTGGTTCCGTAAGAACCTTTTTTTAAAAACTATTTTGGGACTTTTTCTATTTTCAAACAATTTTTTTAGGGGGTGTTTTTGACTTTTTTAAAAACAAAAAAAACTTGAAGAGTCCAACATGACTAGTCCAGAAAAACAAAGAAAGACAAGATTACAATCTGAAAAAAAATTAGCATGTGTGTTTTTATGGTGTTGATAATTGCATTAAGGCATTGCTCACCAACACACAGGTTAGCTTGGCATTTCCTGCAGTTTATGCTAGCATCTGCTAGCTCAGGAAAATTGTGCGGCTGAGGTGTAGGTGGAACTGCTGCACCCGATGTCGATGGTACATTAGGATCAGCCTGGGCAGCTTGCTCACTTTTTTGACGCGCCATGACTTCTTTGACCAATCGATTTGGATGCATTGTTTCAAGGTGCTTTTTCATTGACGAGGTGCCACACAAATATTTTTTTTCAGATCCTCGTGAAAGCACTCTTTGGCACAGAGTGCATGTAACTTTTCTAGCATTCACTTTTTTCTCCTCTCAGGCACTGAATAAAAGCTCACACTATGCTCTTTTTAATTTTTTACAGGCTCCTCAACTTCTTCAGGATCTTCCAGCAGATCTTCTGGATGACTGGATTCTATAGCAATAAAGAAGTCAAAAAGCACCACAAAACAAAGCAATTGCAAGAGTCTACAAAAAAGATGTCCTGACAGGATGACACACCCAAAATAAGAGGAATGAAACAGGTGTTGGATCCTTCCTCTAACAGAATGAAAAACTTTTAAACCAATCAAAAGCTTTCTTTCAATGTGACATGGATTCGCGTACGGGACACGCACCCGTAAAATCTGCTACACTCAATTTTAAAGTATAAATTCCTGTTTATAAATTGTTTTGTAAAGTATATTAGTGAACGTCTTTAAGCAAAACTGATATTTAAAGTTTCCATAGTGATAGTTCATTCTTTTGAAATTACGCCAGAGTCGCGTCTCCTACGCGAACCCGGAAATAAGTGGCGGCAGGGTTCGCGCACCCACCGCGTAGAACTGCGTTGAGTACACGATACCATGGCGTCCACAAAAATTCATCAAAAACATTTGAAAACAAATTTAATACACGTTTATTACTATTTTTATGTAGTCTGTAATAAACCTCTACGTCTAAAACATATATTAATTTGTTCTAAATGTGTTTTTGAGATTGAGATTCGTATACCGGATCCGTGCACCCATCGTGTAGGATCGCGTACGGTGCGCGACCCTTTTTGGTAATTAAAAAAAAAGAAGATAGTTATCATAAGAATACAACAAAACAACTTTCATAGTATTAAAAGCAATCTTACAAAATGTAAATTTAGAAATTCACAGAAAAAAACACAGGTTTCAGGGACGTTATAGTTAGGCTGATATTTCACTCATACAAAACCAGAGAAATTCGGCCGTTATATTATAGCTAGCGCCACCGCAATGCACTGCTGATGAAGTCACATATTACATCACTCATGACATGGTCAGTGACATCACTGATGACATCACTGATGGCATCTCAGAATCTGCAGTTTATGAAGGAATCTTTGCTGCAAGTTCAGAAAGAGAGCATTGCAGTAATCTAATTTTGAGTAGCAAAGAGCAGTCACTTTAGTTTCCAGAAGTTCACAGGTTATAAAAGGACATACTTTCCTTATGATTTTCCAGGTAAAGAAGACTAAAATAAATCATTGAGTTGAACTGATCCTTCAAATGACAGTTCATTGTCAAATAGAATCCCCAGATTTCTATCTTTCCTCGCTGGGGTGAGTATTGAGCCCAATTATTGTGGCCACTAACTGGGGGTGTAGAAGGAGATGTTGTTGCCTAGGAGAAGAACCTCAGTTTTCCCAGAATTTATTTTGAGGCATTGATTTTCATTCAGTTGTCAATTTGCCTCATGCAGCTGTTGAAACTGGCAGCTGTATCATCCGGATTTCCCGGATTCTGAGAACACAATTTATGTGTCGTCAACATACGAGATTACTGAGAATCCAAAAGATTTGATTAGACTAGCCACTGGGGTGACATATAAATGAAAAAGAGTAGGATTCAGGGAAGAGCCCTGAGTCATCCCACAAGGCAAATGGAACAAAAACACATCATTTCATCACACCTAACTATAATGTTACTTTAAGCTATGGTTTTTTCAATGAATTTCTAAGTTTTTTTTAATGTGAAGTAATATTTCATGACCATACTTAAAGCCAAAACCCCACCGCGCATGATGAGTTGGCCATAGGGCCTTAGGTTTTTTAAAGCGGGGGTCATGTGGCTCCCATACCAGAGCCTAATTAAGCCCATTAGGCCCTGGGCCTTATGCTTTCAAAGTGGAGGGGAGCCAAGTGTCCTTCCTTTCTGAGCCTTATTAGGCCCTTGTGACACCATACCAGAGGGACTTTTTTTTTTAAAGGGAAGGGGGGTCAAGTAGCCACTTTCCCTGAGCCGTATTAGGCCCTGGAGACCCCATTCACCAGGGCATTTTTTATGAAAGGAAATGTTCCACATGGCCCCCTCTCCAAGCCTTAATAGGCCCTGGGTACCCCATCCCCCATGGATTTTTTAATTAAAGGGGAGGGGGACACATGGAACCCCTCCCTGACCCTTGTTTGACCTTGGGGACCGTATCCACCAGGGCCACTCAGTTAAATTAAGGGGCGGGGCCATGCCTCCCCCTCCCTGATCCATGTTAGACCTTGGGGACCCAATCCCCCAGGGCCACTCATTTCAATTAAGGGGAGTGGGGCCAGAGTGGGCAGGGAAACACATCATAGTATGCTCCCACCGGGGTTGCATTTTTAAAGCTCCCACCGGCAGGGAGTGGATTTGGTGTTTGCTTCCACTTGGCAGGAGATGAAAAAATGCTCCCTCCAAGCAGGAGCAGACATAAGTTTCACTGCCTGCGCTGGTGCGGACAGGGGAACTGCTATGTCCCGGGGTGGGCTCCCTGGGACATAGCATGAGATCTGGCCCATCGGGATAGGGTCCCTGGGGCCATTAATGGCACAGGGAGGAGGGCTGTGTGGGCCTCTCTCCAGTTACAGTAATTTTGGCCCCAAGGGTGGGCTTGCTGGAGCATTTAGAGGCTCAGGGAGGGGAAGCATGTGGCACCCTCGCCATTTTGCAAAATTTCAGCCCTGGAGGTGGTCTTCCTGGTGACTGTCATGGCTTGAGGAGGGGGCTGCCAGGCCCCTCATCTTATTTAATGATTTTCACTTGGGGTGGGCTCACGACCCCTCTGATGCCTCAGGGAGGGAGGCAGTGCATCCCCACTGCCCATGCACAATGTTTTCTCCCCAGTGGTGGGCTACTGGGCCTCTCATGGCTCGATAAGGGGAGCCGTGTGTCCCCACTCCCCATACAAAATGCTTTTAGCCCTGGGGGTGGGCTCCCCAAACCTATGATAGTTTGGGGAGGAAGACGCTCCATGTATATTAATTTATGCCCTGTTTTTTTTTGTATGATTCTGCAGGAGCCCAGTGGGATTGCAGCATTATTGCCAATTGGCTTTCATTTTTGGCCCCGGGGGGTCCTTCTGGGTTCCCCCATGGGGTCATGTTCTAGAATGGGAAGCACTGCGGACTGGACTAAGAGTCTAGTTCCAGGGGTAGAAAAATCCAAACACTCCCCTGAAGCCTTTGCTATTGCACAGAGACATGCAACACAATATGCTTTCATTCTGGTTTTGCGACACAAAAACAAATTGCAGAGAAGACAGGTGGCGGTGTCATTCTCTTGCAGCCCTTTTGTAGTTTTTGATTCAGTGTTGTTATGAGCCCCAAGGTACCCCAATATAGGCCTAGGTATATACACAACCATTTACCTACATTTGTCATACCTTGCTCTACATGCCGGTTCTGGCGCTATCCTTTTACCTAGTTAAGCCCGCAAGGTTCCGGTAAAGGGCCAGAGACATGGCCCTGGAGGCAGCAGGTAAGCCAAAGAAGCCAACTCCACCCGGTTGGCGTGTCAAAGCAGCAAAAAAAACCAGAGACACAAGCAGAGCAATGCAGACGTGGGGTAACTCCTACGACAGATGAGGGAGGAAGTGAAACGGAGCTCAGTGAGCAGCAATCCCAGGGAGAAGAGACCATGTAGAGGCACCACAGGAGAGCGAGCAGCAGGACGGACTCCACGGGTGCCTCATCAAGAGGGCATGGAGACACATCAGCAGCCCCTCACAGGCAGAAGCATCTACGATCACTGTGGAGAGTGAGGAGAGGAACAGTGGCAAGAGGGACCCACCGAGCACCCAGAGGGTACCTAGAGCCTCCATTGTGGTGCCCGACAAGGACTGAAGGGCGCACCACGGTGGACCTCCTGAACCAGATGGTGAGACAAAGACTGCTAGTGAGGGGAGTGGTGCACACAAATTTAGCATGTTACAATGCATGCGAATACATCGCATGATATTATAACGCGGTCGTTACAACGACCGCGTTGTTAGTACGCAATACCTTTACATCGCAAGTCATTACAACGTCTTTCTGTAGGGGGCGCGCTGGACTTAGGAATGGTAATATTTACTATTCCTACTCCAGTTTGCGCAACAGCACGGAAGGTGTTGGATTTTATATCCAATACCTTTGCGCCCCCTACAGCAAATAAACATTATTTTTTTTAAATCAATATTACCACTTCTTTTTCTGTGGCGGATTGACCATGCACTCAGTTTAAAAGACATTTTTTGGCTAACAGAATAACTTCAGTGCTTGAGGAAAGCTCTGTGCCGCTAAGCTTTTTATCCTGAGTCGGAGAGGCAGCCGCAGATTAACATTAATCCAAGTTGGCATGCAGTCCAGGAATCCAAGAAAATGTTGGCTTCATTGCGAGTCTCAAAAGAAAACAACAGACAGATTTTAATTAACTAAAGCAGTTATCATTTTTAATCTAAATTCTTAAGTATACGGACATAAACATTTTATACACTTGTTTGCTTTTCCCACAAAATAGAACACTTCTACTATGCGGAGAATGCACCCTACCTAACTGCATTTGAGAGACATCTCCTAAAAGTCACTAATCCTAAACATGATTCATTTAAGCGAAAAAATGTTAAGTGCAGACAAATGTCAAAATGTGTACTGGTTGCAAGTAGTTTGGCTAAGGAATGTCTACATCGCCAAGCTGTTCCCCCAGATATATATATTATTTTGTTGTTGTTGACTATAAAATGGCTACATCCGCAATTTTCTTTAGCTGGTACTTACCACAAGATGGAAGGCATAATTCAGGTTTCCATTAATACATCATTTTGAATCTGATTATATGAGTATTTTTGGGGGGTTTCCTGAAAGTCAAATAAACAGCTGACAGAGAAAGATTGTGCAAATCATATTCAACTAATACCTGAAATTAAATCCACAGTAAAACAAATCTCAGAGGAATGAGATGACTACAAAATCTATTGATATGTACTGTTTCTGGCACAAACATTTTAAATTGTTCCTGAATAATTATAAAAAACCGTTATGTAGTCTTTAGGCTCTAGCTTCTACATTTATATTTAGTGAAAACCCCACTTAAACCATATGATGCAAGACAGGAGAGCCCCAAACTCGAATCATGTTACCTGTCAAAACCTATTGACGAGCATTCAGTAAATGTCCTGGGACTGCCCACCATGCGCTGGTATACTGCTATTGTAAATTAGACTATAGGGTAATATTATATAAAGGAGAACCATACTTCTTTCTTTAATGAGCAGGACCCGTCTTTTTCTTGGTTTCTGAAATTAGGGCATGGTGAATAAAAGCCTTTGGCCATAGCGAAACCTTAGATTTGCAAAATTATTTTTAAAGGATGTGTACTAAAGGCACAATTAAACAACTTGTTTGCTTTAGTAATTTACCATCAAATCGTGTGTGTCTGTTATCTGATGCCAACTCAGATCCACATGAGCAAGTGTAAAGTGGGGGAGCATGGATATGGCACTTCAGAATCATATCAAAGATGATTTTCTCATGTCACTAAACAATTTGACCAATAGCATTGTAAGTAATAAGTTGCTTGTTTCAATGACATAATATTGCTACAATTATATAAACACTGAATTAAAACATCAGATAATTGGAGGCGTGCGGAGGCAACAACACAAGATGGTTGCTCACTAGCTTCCCTCCGTCACACTGAAGATCCTTTTCATACGGAGGGAAGTCTTTCCGGCACAGTGTGAGCTTGTTGACCCGGCGGAAGGTGTCGGAGGCTCCCAGGAGCAGCAGGGTAGGTTTATAGACCTTGGATTGGTCTAATTTTCCTTTTATTCATTTTTCCCTTGCCGCTCCCGGTGCGTTCCGTTTAACAGCCGCCATTTTGCGAGCTTCTCAGCTCGTTCCTCCTCAAGTGTTTGAGCACCCATAGTTTTCTTCATCTTTTGTACAACAATGTCGGCTGAAATAACATGGGACTTTTTCCCAAAATGAAGAGACTCTTTTTGTATATTTTCTCATGATTACATCATTTTGTGGGCAAGTTATATGGGCAGCGTGACTATTATAAATGCATATAGTGTAGACTTGGCAGAAGTATATTGGCATTTTTGAATTGTCATCCTTGCAAGAAACTTTTCATAACTCTTTTTTGGTCATTCAATTGGTCTGCTTTATTGGTCGTCTTCATTGAAGTTACGCAATCTCTTGTCCTTGTGGGTATTGAAGGATTACATATGCCATCTCGCCTGTTTCCTTCAGTTCAATTAAAATATGGAGATGGCACAATCACCTAAATCACATTCCATCAGCAACCCCAATGCTAATAGTCGCAAAGAACCTGGAGGCAATGATACTAAAAGGGCTAAAAAAAAAACCTCCTCTCCGAACAAATGACCTTTGCCTTTGACTTAGTTAGCAACACTCCAGATGCGGCCGCTAAAGTTGATACCTTGTCCAAAGAAGTGTCTCAACTAAAGAAACTAACAGAGGACCTGGCAAACCGAAACAGGTGTAATATTCTACATATATATGGCATACCAGAAGGTTCTGAAGGTCCCGACATGATCAAATTCTTGAAGATTTATATACCGAAAATAGTTGGTTTACTGACTCTTGCAGATCTCAATATCCAAAGGGCTCACAGGATTGGTCCCCTTGGCGCTTTGACCGCACATAGACCACTCTCAGCGGCTAAACAACGCAGACAAATGCTGTGGTCTGGTCAAAAGATTTTCTTCAGTCATGATGTTTCTAGAGCTACAGCTCATCGCGGGAAGGAATTCTTAGATCCCAGACCTATGCTGTGTTCCATGAATGCTCGTCATGGCCTTATTCATCCTTGCTTTTTCAAGGTCACCTATAAGAACAGGACTGTCACATTTACAGACCCCACAGAGCTCAAGAAATTCATACATATGCATATGGGAGAAGTCATGGAACTTAGTAGCTCTTAAAATGTTGCCAATTTAATTTTTCTCTCTTTTGCAGGTCCCTGGTTCCCTCTTGTTTTGATGTCAGCGTCAATGACGTCTCCTAGTCCATTGTCTACATTCTGTTCAGTTATGCTGTTCCCTTACTGTTTGGCAAGTCCCAATAGCACTGTGTTATTTTTTCACATTTTATATTGTTCCCACCTCACTTGTTGATATTATGTTCATTTAATCTCGGTGTTTCAGTCTCCTTGAGCAATGTCATCTTTCTTCTCGTTCCCCCCTTCAGCATTAATGTCTCTTTTGTTCTTTATTCTTATGACTAAAGTCCTATGGCTTTCTGTCATCTCTTCTTTCTATTTACATCAGGGGAGACCTTGTTCTTCCCTAGTTCTCCTCTACTCTTTATCCCCTTTTCTCTTATTTCTCTCTTTAACTTTACCCTTTCCCTTTTTTCTGCTATGTAGTGAACTTTCTTTATGTAATTTTTTATTGTGGTCTTCCATCATTTTCCACCTGACTCCTTATAGATGCATATATTTTATTTTTATTGTAAAGTCTTTCTGCTGTTAATTCTCTAAGTATTGTTTAGGCCCCAATTGGGCAGAAATGATTGAACAATTACGCTTATCATTGAATACTATGACAATAATAGTGGCTAAAAAGAAATGGAATGAAATAAATACAAGGTTGAAAGTAATTCAAAAGGAAATTCTTTGAAAATTATTTTCTGAAGGAGTGCCCATTGGAGACGTTACTCTTACGATAACCCTATTTTTCTAATTTTACGTATTGTGTCATGAAATGTTAAAGGTCTTCGTAACCCAGTTAAAAAGCAAAGGATATTGTCTAATTTTTCAAAATGAAATTGACAAGTTGCTCTATTACAAGAAACTCACCATAAAGAGAAAGACATAGCTTCCATACGAAGACAATGGGTTGGGAATGTTTTTAGTTCCCCTGCTGTAAATAAAAATGGTGTCCTTATATTGTTTCATTAATCATTAAATATTGAGCTGTTGAATGAATTTAAACATGATGCTGGAAGATGGCTTTTGTTAGATATTAAAGATAAATAAACGTACAACAACATTTCGATTTGTAACATTTACAGACCAAATAGAGTAGATTTGCTATTCTGGAATGACTTTTCCTCTCTGTCATCTTCCAATGCATCAGAGAATCTCATTGTGGGGGCAGACTGTAATCAACTTATGAATCCCTTTTTAGATCGTAGATCCCAGACTAGATTTATTCCTACTAAAATACACAGAGTCTTTCAGAGAACATATCTCCTAAAGAGGTTGGTTGATGTTTACGGAGGAAGCATCACACCCTGATGTCCTAGAATTCTCTTTCTTTTCTCCTGTTCATAACTCTCGCTCTGGGAGGCAAATTATATGTTTCTTACCCAGCATACCCTTCAATTTTCTCAACACATACCGAGATAGGTTCAGTTCTCATTTCGGACCATGCTCCCGTCGTTGTAGCACCTGGACTATCCTAACTCCATTCCTCCGACGTCGCAGATGAGATGGAGCAACTCACTTTCTGCTGGACCAGCAATTTACAGATCAATTTGCAATATTTCTACAAAGAGTTTGCACTACGAATAACCTTACACTCAGACATACCAGTTAATTTTATCTGGGATGCCTTCTAGACAACTGCAAGGGTCTTCATAATGGAATTTCATATAGCTTAAAGAAAGAGAGAGGAAGGCTTTCTTAGGGACTTTGAAGCTCTGATTAAAGTATTTGAACAGAACATTTCTCTCAACTGCAATGATACTTTTCCCCTAAACTTGTCAAGGCCAAGCTGCAACACAACAAACAATCTTGGGACAGTACGCTGCGGCAGTCTACTTCATTTTTAACGTGAGAAATGTATGGTGGTCGAACAAGGCTGGCAAAAACTTGGCATAATTACTCTTAAAATAAGAAAGCTTGAAATCTAAGATTGTTGCTATAACAGATTCAGGCAGGCTCAGACATATTAGCGACTCAAAATATTGGGAGTGCTTTTCTGAATACTACACAAAGCTATATACCCCAGGTTCATCTCCTTCAACTGAACAATTAGATGCCTCTGCCCCAATCAATCCCTAAAACGTCTGATAGCAGCATGGGTTTGTCTTCTCTATTGACACCCCATTGTCGGAGCAAAGACATTTTAAATGCTATCAATCAACTTCCAAAAGATAAACTCCCGGGCCACGATGGCTTTACACTGTATGCTTTTACTTACATTTCAGAAATCTTTTAATCCCTGAGCTACATGCCTTCTTATTTCTCATTTTTTACCACACAGAGGCGGACACAAGGTTTTTTCTCTTGGGCTATGCTCTGGCTTACTTCCTAAGAAATATAAAAGATCTCTCTCAATGTAGCAAAATATAGGCCTATTTCTTTGATTAATAGGGACTGCCAGATCTTTTGCTAAATTACTGGCACTCCGTCTCAGCTCTGTTATTCCTGATTTGAGTCGATATACATCAGTCAGGATTTGTGACAGACGGAAAGAGTCTGTTTCAGATAATTCCAGAACCTTCACATGGCATATCATTCATTTATCCTCTAAACTTAATTCTCCTTTAGCGGCCATAACTCTCGATGCTGAGAAGGTCGATCCAGGTGAACACAGAGATTTATGTTTGGTGGTCAAATGGTGTGGTCTTAGTCCTCATTTTCTCCAACATATTCAGTTACTATGTTCCATGGCTCTCTACCTCTCTATTTGGGTCCAATGGTAAACAATCCAGCTACTTTCTCACTCTTCATAAAGGGACTAGACAGGGCCAGCCCTTTATCCCCGCTTTCTACCTATTGTATCACTAGAACCCTTTCTACAAAATAATTCTCGATCTCCAGCCTTTCTCTGGCTTCGCAACTCAAAGTGTTGGATATAAAATACACAGCATATGCTGATGATATTTTGCTATATCTATCCAACCTAATACATCTTTACCAGAGTTTATTTTCACTATTAAATACATATTCTGCAGTTTCGGGATACAAACTTAATATCCATAAATGAGAGGTCCTGCCACTAAATAAATATTGCCTTCTGGATATGCTTAAAGATTCCAGGTTCACGTGGCATTCAAAATGTATTAAATGTTTAGGTATCCTATATTCCAATAATATTAAAGAAATTATTAAAATTAACCTTAACGAGATTATGATAAAAATCACCTCGCTGATAGAGGGTTGGTCCCCTTTATTTTTGTCTTGGTGGGGTAGGCTAGCTACAATTAAAATGATGTTGCTACCGATCATACATTTTTACTTGTCCATGCTTCCAATTTCTCTTCCACATACCTTTTTCAAAACTATTAGTTGGTTTTTGCCTCTGATTCTTATGGAAGTACTGTCGCATAAACCATAAATCTTCTTGACGCTGCCTTCCAGCAGCCGAAAGATACTGGTGGGGGTTAACTTTCCCAACTTTAGATTATATCGTTCTGCCTTTCACACTGAAACATATCTGGACTCCCTTTCAGAAGACCACTACAGACTCATCAACAGTTTGGGGGCAACTGGAACACGTACATTATACCCTTTGTTTTCAAATAGGTGGTTGACATTACTCAACCCCCTAAGGTGTTTTTTTCTCCAATACTTACTCATTCTATAGCTATTGTTAAGCCTTTAATTATCTCTTCCAATTCCTGCTCCAAAAACATTTCACAGAAACTCCAATTCCAGTACAATAAACTTCATAAAACTAAAACAATAGAGTTCCTTCATGGAAAGAATGGATCAATATAGGGAGTATACTTTCATAGGACACCTACCTCTCTGTTGGTTCTCTTGCTAGATTTGTCCTGACCCATCCAGAGGAAAAATACAAGATATCTACTTACTATGCATCCCTTTATCAGTGCCTTAAACCTCTTCTTCTCCCTTTAACATGTTCTCCAGCAACATGACATTGCTTCAAACACACAGCCCCTCTTCCTCAATAGATTTTTCCTCAACTGAAGGCCTCTGTGATATATATGGGTTATTTATTGGTTCCTATAAGTTCAATACAGCAAATCCTAAGCAGAGCTGATGTGGGAAAGCAGTCTTCAGCATGCGTTTCGGCTCATGCTTGGAAATCAATTTGGGCCACGATCCACACCTCCTCTTGTTCAGCAAGGCACAACCCAAACATTATATTATTTCTACAACAGCTTATATGTTACCCCTATGAGTTTGTATAAATTCCAAACAAATTCAAGCTTTCGAGATACTACTAAATATTGGTCTTGTTGCTCATGATAATAGTGATCTTTCCCATATGTTTTTTAAATGCCCTTTAGTTAATAAGCTTTGGCTTTGTATATGGGATAAGCTTAACGAAATGCTGTCTACAAGTATTCCTTTTGATAACCTGCACATTTTTCTGGGGGTCTCTTTTCTCCTTCGAAGTTCCCAACGTATGGTTGGGAAATTCATTGACTTGATAGTTGCTCTGGCTTTACAAATAATCACAACTATTTGGAAGGATACTACTAAAATTGCTTATATCATATGGTGGAATCTGTTATGTCATCACCATAGATTGGATCGAGCTCATGCTACTTCTCTTCCTTTAATGATCAAAAAAGATTTATTATGGTCGCCCCTTACCTCATTCCTATTTAGGCAATCGGCTCAATCCATGTCTAAGGTTATTAAATAAGACCTCCCTTAAAGATTAGAATGTTTACTACATATTTATTTTTATTATTGCATGGTTGTTATCTGTTCGTGCTTTAATTTTAATATTGCATTATATCTTCTTTTCCTGTTTCTCTTCTTCCCCCTCTCTTTTCTTCTCTTTCCTTTTCCTTTCTTTCTTTACTCGTTTCGTCTTTCCTTTCCTATAAAAATGATTAAATGATTTTGTTTCAACATTATAATTATATATTTCAATGCAAGTTATTAGGGTCATCATTTATTATTATATGCTATGTTTACTTCACATGCTTTTTATATGTTGATTAACTACCTTCTATTTACTAAACTGGTGTCATTTTCGGATTCCTTAATTTTTCAATGTTTGCTTGGACTGTTTTAACGATGATTCTTTTCATATGTTGTAAATGCTTCTTGTTCTTTATTCTCTTTAATAAAGCATTTTTGAACTCAAAAAACATCAGATAATTAATATCAACAAAGTTCTTTAAAAAAATCTAAGATCTAAAAATCTATGAGAAAGAACGTATTAAAAGATTAAACATTTGAAACATTGAAATTCATTGTTAATAGCCTAACTGTTAATCTATTAATGTTTCATACCTCACATTTATTTCCATAGTAAAGCCCCGTTGAGCTCCTGGTTTCTCCATGATTTAATAGAGTTAAACAATATGTTTATGTATTTGCCAAATCGGGCTAAGTCCAGTGGAATACTGGCTCTCAGCAGGGCCAGATTGGTGGTAGCGGGCACCGGGCGTTCCCTTGGTGGGCTGCCAGGGTGGGGGCTGGTTTTGGACCCCTGGGGGACTGTTTTTGTTACTGGGAGCCCCAATATCAGCCCACTGTAACAAAAGCAGGTGCAGTGTTTTAAACGTGCACTGGCCCCACCCGCGGCCTGCCCAACTCGATTGCCAGGGCCGGTTGCGTTCCCAGTCTGGCCCTGTTCTCAGACAGTAGTCCGTGGCTTCTTTGCAGATTGAGATTCCGTATTTTTTAAACAGTGGTTTTAACAAAGAGTGACATGCATTGCTGACAAACATTTCAGGCAGTAGCAAAGCAGGTGTAGCATGGATTCTTGTATTTGCAAAACCTGCAATTAGTTATAGCAGGCATAGTTTTCCAGTTGCCTCTAAGCTCATTAATAGGAAGAATAATAAGTCTTGTTTGAAGAATTTAGTTTCTGCAGTCCCTATTTAAGATAGCTTTTAAGTATGAATGTATTTTCAGTCATTGTAAGATTTTACGATTGGGTTTGCATAGGTAGCCCTTGGTCTTTGTCCAAGTCCACCTTCCTAAAGAACTGTTTTTTTTAAGATGGATTTAATAGCCAAATCCAAGACAGAAGTGGTTGTTAAAGTATTTGAGTACAAGTTTAGATCCTTCACTGTGGTTGTTAGTTATTCAGACATGGGGCCATATTATAGAAGTGCCCCGGGGGTGCAACGCGCGTTTGGCCCACTTTACCAGCACCTGGGCCCTTTGATATCACGGAAGGGGCCGCAAATGCTTGTATTACAGAGATTGATGGCCCAGATCTCTGTACTGGGGTGAATGTATGACATTGTTCTGCATTCTGTCCATCAATTCTTCTTTTTGCATTTGTCACTGTGACTGGGACGGGTATGCCCAGATGTGGGTCCTGTGCTCTCCATGCCACTGGAGTCAAGCTATCCTGGCTGATGAGGGGTGAAACCCCGAAGCCTGTCGTAGGATGCTTGTATCCAGTCCAGGGAAGATCTGGCTTGACAGTTCGGGCTGGACTGTTCACATTGGGCACAGGGTCAAGACTATTTGCATATGGCTGGGTTCAAACTGCAATGGCATGGGGAGCAAAAAAACTATGGATTTAGGCCAGATCTCTGTACTGGGGTGAATGTATGAAATTGTTCTGTATTCTGTCCTTCAATTATTCTTTTTGCATTTATCACTGTGAGTGGGACATGTATGCCCAGACGTGGGTCCTGTGCTCTCCACGCCACTGGAGTCAAACTAACCAGGCTCATGAGGGGTGAAACCCCCAAACCGGTCCTAGTATGCTTGTTTCCAGTCCAGGGAGGATCTGGCTTGGCAGTTCAGGCTGTACTGTTCCCATTGAGCGCAGGCTCAAGACTGATTTGTATATGGCTGCGTTCAAACTGGAATGGCATGGGGAGCAAAAAAACTATGGATTTAGGCCCAGATCTCTGTGCTGTGGGGAATGCATGACATTGTTCTGCATTCTATCCATCAATTGTTCTTTTGGCATTTGTCATCCCGAGTGGGACGGGTATGCCCAGACGTGGGTCCCTTGCTCACTTTGCCACTGGGGTCAAGCTATTCTGGTTGGTCAACACCAGCACTTCCACAAGAGGGCATTCCCTCATTTGCATGGGGGCTTGGCCCCTATGCAAATGAGGGAGTCCCTTTGCCTCTGCACTGTATTGCATATGCGAGCACAGAGTCAAAAAAGATCTGAGGAGGCGCACTGACAGTGCACCACCTAAAAGTTGGCACACTGTCAGTGTGCCCCCTGATTGTAGCCCTCTGGCAGGGGAGAAGGGGCTCCCATGGACACCCAGACATCACCTTACAGGCAGGTGCAGTCCCTCACTACACCCACCTGCAAGGGGATCTCTAATCCCCTTTGAAAGTGCAGGGTTGCCACCAGCACCATGAAAATATGGAGTGGCTTCAAAGCGGCTGCTCTGTTTTTCACATGAATTCGCTGCCGCCAGGGCAGTACAAGTTCGCAGATGCCCGGGGGCAGCACTTTCACCATAATGCAGTGCAGTTTCCCAGACTACGCTGGGCGCAACTTTCGAAAGCGCAATCCATGAGAATGCACTGCATATATAATATGGCCCCAGGGGTTGAAAGACTTATTGAAGACCTACTTCAATACTTTCTCAAGGGTGTCTGATTTGGCTTGCATAATTGAGTGACAATATTTAATAAATGCCATCTTGCATTCTAAATCCTGCCCTTTTGGGCTGAGCTTGAGGCATAACAGGGGTCAACCACTATAATTTTGTAAGCTTGTCTGTATGCACTATACTGCATTTTATCCAAGACAGGTGAAAACTTCCCTGGGTACGCTTGATGGCCATAGGAAACGTTGTAAGCAGCTTCGCTCAAGTGGTTCTGAAAATAGCTTCTGTTGATGGAGTATTTTGTTTCCGCAGAGTAAAAAGTACTGCAGTAGGTTTTCTCATGATGAGGGCTAGCTGTAAATTTGGTTCACTGCTTTCCATGAGCCATACACCCAGTTAATTATATTTCAATGTGTATGCAATTTTTAAATGACCTAACCTCCAATACTGCTTGGGTTGTTCTTATATTTCCGAAAAACCATCTCCTTTGTTTTGTCTAATCGGCAGCCTGTATGATCCAATTGTTGGTGGAACTGGGTTTGTCTTTGAGGGTGTGCTGTCTAGGTTTGGTATAAAGGTTGACCAGCATGAGGCTAATATGCAGCTCTGTTTTAGGCCACAACGGACCGGTATTTGGCTTGTGAGTTTATTTGCTTTTCCTACCTTGATGCGGACCCACGTGCATAACAAAGAGAGGTGATTGCATTAAGTAAAGGAGGGATGATATTCTACTATTTGCAAGCTTAACCCAGAGTTTATTTCTCTCCACCCTGTCCAAGGCTGCAGAGTAGTCTATAAAACATGTGAAGAGAGGTGAGCGGGCAAAAAGAAAAAACACTGAACCATGTAAGACAAGACAACTATATTTTCTATAGTAGATTATTTTTGTCTAAATCCTGTTTGATTAAAAGGAATTTGATTTTCTCATTATGCCCAGTCCTCTAATTCATATAGTAGGGTCTTTTCCTCAACATCTAGTAGTGCAATTAGTCGATAGTTAGTTGGATCTGTATTTTTACCCTTTATGTAGATCAGGTGTAAGATGGATCCTCTCCAGGACTGTGCACCTGGATGGTTTGTAGACATTCTTGATTGAGAGGTGTTAAATGGTCCGTCCAAATTTCTGTGTCAGTTCTTAGAAGAGAGCCTGGTACGCAATTGGGGCCAGGTGCGCCATTTTCTCTGATGGGTTTGAGGACTTTATGAACATTGGTTTAATTGATCGTGTAGATTTAATTTTTGTAGCTCCGAGTTGTCAAATTTGGATCTGTGTTTTCGTGGGTGCAAATTCCCAGTGTGCTTGAATTGATGTAAAGCCTACAGACGTGCTCTGTCCACTTTACTGTAGTATCACAATTCCCTCTGTCACAGTTTTTATTGATTATGCAAAATTCATTTTTGTGGCACTGAGATATCAAATTCAGACCCATGTTTTTGTGGCTGCAAGTGCCATGTATGTTTGTGTCTGTGTAAAGCCTATGGACATGCTCATTACACCTTACTGTAGGGACACCATTCCATCTGTCACAGGATTTGCTATTTAATGAACTGATGTATGGAAAAAATGTAGCTAATTATTATGCCCTAGCAAGGTCTAAACACATAATCATTCTTGTTTCATGTTTTATCTTTGCCGACCAAAGTAGCTTGGGATAAGCTTTTTCCATATTCCTTAAATGCAGTTCCTCAGCAACATTTGTCTTGTCCTTGTTGTAAATGCTGATGCTGATCTTAAGAACGATGTTCTTTTTTATCTCAACAGTATAACATGGGTTTTCAACTAACCTTGTCTTCTTTGTTATTGCTAATTTACAGATCCCTTTCTTTCTTAAGCTATGATATAATGAGTCTAATAATACTTTCCAATTTAAGTGTGGTCTTCGGGGTTCCAGTGACTTTAGATGCTTGTTGGCAAGATGCTCTTGTTGAAATTGGATTTTTTTTATGGAAAATGGTCATTGAAGACCTTATATGACTGAAGTGAAAGGTTGCTCAGAAAGGTGTAGCCCGAAGTAGAAATTCCCCTAGAAATGCCTGGAGCTTTATAAGAGAACCCTTAAAACATCTGAAAAGCTTTCAGTGAAGTGAGGTTGTAAGTTTGTAAATAATTATTCATTTTACTTCTAAGGTAGTCCGTGGAAGTTGGCTGCAAAACAGTTACTTGATTACCCAAGTTATTGATTTTAAAGTTTCCTGTTGGTATGATCTCATGTGCTGCTAATCTACAAATGAGGTCAGCAAGTGCCTCACAGAAATGTTCTGCTGTTGCTATCTTGACAGTCCAATGGAGGCTTAGGTGAAAATTGTTGAGTAGAAGTGGTATGACGCAGCTGCCAATACCCCAACCATTAATTATGACTGCTTGAAGCGAGGAGCTGCTTATGTTGAAAACAGCTGCTTTACCTTTATTCTTGTTGCAATGTCCCGATGGCTGCCAAAGTTCTTGGTTTTGGTGGTTCGCTGAGGTATTTCATGGTACTTTGCTATCAGAAGTAGTGTCCCTGTTCATGTTTCTCACAGGCAAACTGCATCACTACTTTTATGAATTTGTAGAGCTTCCGGTTGATTAGGAATATGCTTTCGACTGGCGATGCCCCATGATATTATTGTGAAGACACTCCTGCACCATGTCTTTCCTCCATTCTTGTGGGCTATGTAAGGATAGCCATAATTGCATTGTGACATTGACCATTTGTTTAAATTGGGTACTAGGCCATTTGCTTTGTTATTGTAACATTGATGAACGATATGCATGAATTGTTTTTGCTAACATATAAACTACACATTTATGCTTAAACACAAAGGACACACTAGGAAGTTTGAAAAATGAAGCAGTCAACTAAGCTGTTGTGACTGCTCAGTGAACTCCAGGCTCACTGTTAACAAAATTAGATGTTCTGGAGTTTGAAGTCTGTCAAGTAGTATAAGTGATACATAAATGTAATGTAGGTAAAGTGATATGAGTAATGTGACATGGGTGCTATAAAGAAAGGCATGCAAGTTATATGATGTGAGTGATGTAATATAAATTATGTTATTTAAGTGATGTGATACATCGTTATTTGATGTGAGAAATGTGATGTGAATGATTTAATGTGATTAATGTAATGGAATTTGTTCCGTTGTTAGTGGTGTGATACAATGTTCTTCCATATAAGCGATGTGTAAATGATTTAAGGATTAAATATGAGCCATTTAAATTGATTGATTTGAGATAAATGCTAATTATGATGTCATGGGAATTAATGAGGTGTGGGTAATGTGATACAATGTTATATGCATAAGTCATGGAGTGATTTAATGTGAATGAGCTGATGTGAAGAATAGTCTGTGTGCATTTGTGTGTGGCTCGGTTTTCATGCATCATCACTTGAAACCCATATGCATTTGTAGGTCTAACTACAAGACTCCAAACAGCATCAGTTGTCTGACACACAATATGTCACCACTCAACATCGACCAACACAACTGCTAGTTGCCACATGAGTTGCATATATCATTCTTGTAGTCATTGTTATCAACATCTGAAAGATAAAAGGCAGTAGCAAAGGTGTGAGACACAGTGTACAAATGAATCTCACAGCAAGTGTGGACCCAGCTGATCAATCTTTCATGCCAAGTATTTACTCACACCATTTGTTGATGGGTTGGTGCCTCCTGAAGGTAGCTTACATTTGATCTCCATGTAGCAGAGCAAGAATGCAACAAGGAGAAGCAACATCAGCCAGGCCATTTTCACAGTTTCACAACAGATAGCTCATAAACCATAGACACTTAACGGGGGGAGAGAACACTTTTTTATTGCAGAATGTCTGTTGGCACTGTCTCCACTCCAAGCGCTGAGTCCCACAATGGCTGTGCGCACAGTCCTACTGCAGTGCTCACATTTCTGGCTGTCAGTTTAACTGGACACAAAACAGGCGACAAGGTGAATGCTTGCAAAAAGTTTAAACCACTGGCAGTCACTCTGGGGGCATTCTTAGCCATTATTGAAGCCCATGGTGCTGCTTTCTAAACAGAGGCCCGCATTATGCAAATCAATACTGACTATGCTCATCATGGGAACAGTCCATCCTGAACTGACAGATGTGGGCCCTCCTCCAGACTGGGACACACCCAACAATACTTATTTGAATTAAGGCAAATTTAGCTAAGTTTTTGACCACCCAAGTATTAGACAATAAGATGTTGAATCAGTATAAAGGAAAATGAAGTAAGTTGAATCTAATGGTATGTATAAGGATTTGTAGTGTGTAATCTCGCTTCATGAGTGAGAATCCTTAGCAGATAAACATACCCCTTACCTCTTGATCCTGCTTGAGCTCTCTGCAGAATCTCACAATGTATAGCAAAGACCCTTGATGCAAGGCAACCAAATCATCTTTAATGAAGAATGACTCCTCACCAAAGAGACTGTATCCAATACACAGCAGTGATGGGTCAGGATAGTGCTTATATTTGAATAGTCATCGGCCCCAATGGAGTCAGCCAAAAATTATTTGCAGGAAATCATTTCTATTGTCAAAAAACATCACAATCCCGCTGCCATCTTGTTAGAAATGGGGGTCTCTAGTTGGCAGAGGTAGGTACCTTTGTCCAAATAGGGACCCTTCCTCCTAGTCAGGGTAAGGGAGCTACACTCCTAAAATAACCCCTGCTCACCACCTTGGTAGCTTGGCACAAGCAGTCAGGCTTATCTCAGAGGCAGTGTGTAAAGCACTTGCACATAACCAACAGTAATATAGCGAAAACACTACAAAAGGACACCACACCAGTTTAGAAAAATATCCAATATTTTTAGATATCCAAAACAAGACCAAAACAACAAAAATCAGACATACAGAACTTAAAAATATGCACTTTGCAAGAATAATTTTTAAAATGCAGTTCCTTGAAGTTGGTAGCTCCGTCCGGTACTACAGCGATACTGAAAACGACAGAATCCAACAGTGCCTGCTGACTGCGTCAGAGCAGGTCAGCGGTAGGGTCAACAGACTTGTAAACAGTACCTTTTTCATTGCAGCCGATGTGGCCGGATGTGGCAATTATTGCGGTTGCGATGTGAAGTGTAGCGGTGCACCGTGCAGTGTCCTCAGGTATCGCGGTGCAGGCAGTGGCTTGGTGAGAGTCGTCCAGCGGCGTCAGTGAGACCAGGGCTGCGGTGCGAAGTGGGTTGGGGCTCGATACAGTGCTGACAGATTGTGATACAGGCGACAGAGGCGGTTGATGAGCAGCAAATGCGTTGGTGACACCAGGGCGGCGAGGTGAAGCGAGGCGGTGCGGAGTACAGTGCCCACAGGACACGGTGCAAGCAGCAGCTCTGTGGCAACGGTGTCCCTCATCGGTGAGACCAGGGTTGTGGTGTGAGATGCGGTGGTGCCCTCTGCGGTGCCTTCAGGACATGGAGCCAGCAACTGAGTCGGTGACGGAGTCAGCTGATTTTCTCCCTCTGCAGCAACTGAAACCCATGGTCCAGAGACGGTCCCCAAAGGTGAGTGAAGTCTTTGCTGTCCCTGGGACTTCGTGAACAGGAGGCAAGCTTGGTTACAAGCCCTTGGAGATACTCAGAAACAAGTTAGAGAAAGTTAAGTCCAGGCCTTTCACTGCCCAAGGCAGCGACTGCAGGCCAACCCAACAAACCAACAACACAGCAAAGGAGCAGTACTCCTCCTGGCAGCTCTTCCAGCTCTTCTTCTTGGCAGGTTCATTGATTCCAGTGAGTTATCTGAAGTCTTTTATCTCCCTGAGACTTCCAACAGAAGACAAGCTCTACTTCAAGCACTTGGAGAAAACTCTAAAAGCAGGATGGTGAAAGTACAATCCAGTCCTTTCCCTGCCCAAGACAGAAACAGCAAGCAGCAGGCCAGCACAGCAGAGCACGCAGCAAAGTGGCAGATCCTCCTGACAGCTTTTCCAGCCCTTCTTCCTGACAGGTTCCTTAGTTCAGCAGTAATCTTAAGTTCTGGGGTCTGGACCCCACTTTTTATAGCACAAATTCATTTGTTGTCTGGTGGCACAGAAGCTCCTTGCCCAGCCAAAACTAGTTCTGTCCTCTCTGGTGCAGCTTCCTGGCAGGGGGTGGAGACAGCATTGTCCAAGGCAGACAGGGCCTATGCAGATGCAAGGGAAATCTCCCACCACTCTAAATGCAGACCAGGCCTATTCAGCACAGCCCTGACTCATTCAGGAAAGTCAGGACACACATCAACCCCCAGTGGCTGTCTGAGAGAATGCACATCCCCAGCCCCTGTCACTCCAAAGCCAGACAGCCAATCCTCAAACCAGCAGAGGCACACAAGATGGCTTAAGCAAGAAAATACCCACTTTCTAAAAGTGGTATTTTCAAACACACAATATAAAAATCATCTTTACTAAAAGATGCATTTTTATGTTCTGAGTTTAGGCATACTAAACTCCATCTTTCAATTGTGTCCCAATAAGAAGTTATATGTATAAGATGTTATAAATAAACTCCCGTTCTATCCTATGGGACAGATAGCCTTTCAATAGTGAAAAACGAAATTGGCAGTATTTCACTATCAGGACATGCCACACACATAAGGGTGTGTCCTACCTTTCACATACATTGCACTCTGCCCACGGGAATACCTTGGGCCTACCTTAGGGGTGTCTTACATGCATAAAAGGGAAGGTTAGGGCCTGGCAAGTACGTGCACTTGCCAGTTCTTCAGGACAGTACCAAACTGTGCACAGATACTGCAGTGGCAGGTCTGAGTTACATTTACAGGCTGGTCATGTGGGTGGCACCGTCAGTGCTGCAGGCCCACTAGCAGCATTCGATTTACAGGCCCTGGGCACACACAGTGCACCATACTAGGGACTTACCAGTAAATCAAATATGCCAAACATGGAATCACCAAATCATAAACACAATTTACACAGTAAGCATTTGCACTCTGCACTGAATAGCAGTGGTAAAGTGCCCAGAGTCCTAAAACCAACACAAATAGGGTCAAAAACAGGAGGCCAAAAAGCAAAATGTCTGGGGGCAAACCTGCTGAAAAAGCCAAGTTGAACACTTCTGTAACACTGTTCCCCTTTCTTTGAAATGTTCTGAGGTTTCTATATTTTTCTAGGGCAAGTAGCTAAGATCTACTCCTCCTTGACTCATTATCCGTCCTACACCTCTATGAGTCACTTCGTTACTAGACCCCACCAGACCTATCCAATTCAACCTTTTTCTCCCAGTTCTCAAGGCTCTTGCTACTAATTATCTTCTCCTCAGTCATTTCTACCAAATCAGGTTTAACTGTGGACCCCACTCTACCTCAATTATTTCTTCTGAAACCAGCATGATCAGTCCTCCTCTTCTTTATGTTTGTAATCTTAAACTAAGGACTGCCACTATTTCTGATCTCTAGAAGAAGGCCTTTGCAGTTCCCATACTCCAGAAACTTTCCGCAGACCACAGTATCCTGAGCAACTATTGCCCTATTGCCCATCTTCTCTTTCCCATAAAATATTTTTAGAAAGAGATCAATAATTAGCTTTCCAATTATCTACAAGAAGAAGCAAATGCTCATTTTCATCTACTGAATCTGGTTCAATGCTCCTCGCCATGGCACCGAAACGGCCCTCCAGGACATGGGTGATGGTTTTAAATTACTTTGGGACCAGGGAGGCTCTACTGCCTTAATCCTTCTTAATCTCTAGGCAGCTTTTCTACAGGCTTGCACTTTAAGATTTTATCATATCTTTTGGCAAATGGTATCTGCAAACAAGCTCTGACTTGGCTTTATTGCTTTCTCTTTGACAGAACATAATCTATTCAACTGCCTCCCTTTCACTCTCCTCTGCCACTTGTGGTTCCTTCAGGATCTTCTGTTAGTCCTAAGCTTTTTATAGTCTGTATAGCTCTTCTTCCATATCTTTTTAGAACTTTCAGTTTTGAGTTGATATCCTATCCTGATGATAGTCAAATTATCATCCCAAATCGTGCTAATATGTGCTTCAGACAAGACAAATTCTGCTCATGTATGGTGGTATCAGTTGCTGATTGGTTGGAAAAAAATTGCCTCAAGCTCAACAGCAACAAAGCAGAAGATCTCTTTCTAAGAAGTCAATTGTCCATCTGGTCTTATCGCTGTTGGCCTACTTACCTCAGACCCACTCCCTCCCCATTTCCGTTGCAAAAAGACTAGGTATTCTCTTTGACTATAACTTTTCTTTCCTGGTCTGATTGGCTGTATTAGATGTGTCTGTTTCGAGTAGCTCCACTACGACCGACCGTGTGATATTCTCTGCAGTCATCCAAGTATCTGGGTAGCTGAACTTTCTCTTTTCTGCCAGAGAAGCACTGGGGCTCTCATCTTCTGTCTGTTCAGAATACCTCTATTCTTAGTTTTTTGCATAGAATTGAACAAAACTAAACTGGAGTAAAATTGCCCCAGTAGCTGGATTTTCTCAGTGCCAGGATGCTCTTCTTCTGCATCTCTTTACACTATGCAAATATGTAATGCATTCTTTCTTTCATACTAAGCATTAACTGATTCCATTCATGAAATATCTTTGACATCTAGTAAGAGCAAATACACCCACATTTAATTTAAAATATTTTTGAGGCCAACCCATGCAATCTGACTTAAGACCAACCTTGGCACAATGGGCCATTCCTCTTAGTTCAGGTTAGCAATGACTCAAGCAAGCGAATGATAGTTTACTTTAAGAGAAGGCACATTGTAATTCAGAGCAGTAGTAGAATCTAAAAAGAGACACTATATATACCTGTATTAAATAATGCACCTGACATTAGGACTGTTGAAACATCTGAAAAGGTTCGCCTTGCTATTCTTCACTGAACAGTTGATTTGAAATCAAGAAATCAATTGTAAGAAATGACCATCTTTTACGTGACACTGTACAGATTTTTGTACTATCTGCTTTGCCAGCTTTAGACATCTGTGCACCTTACCCCTGATAACCAGGATTAAAGTGTGTGTTCTTTCCCTTTAAACATGGCTAAATTGGCTTGTTCTTAATTGGCATATTTAACTAGTCTGTAAGGCCATATTATATTATATAGAAAGTGCACCCAGTCCATTGAGGTTAAATGCCACTTGTGGGCTTTAGCACCTAATATGCCATCCTCTACAGTGGCAAGCAATGAAAACCTGGCTACAGGCATACCCTGTGTAACATAATTGCTGCAGTGTAACACCTACAGTGCAACCTGTCAAAAATAACCTTTATGACAGCTAAAGAACTTTCTTTTAAATATATGTAAGTCACTCTTATCTGCATAGGCCTTTTAGTCCCCAAGGCAGGGTGCATGGTGTTTAAAAATGAGGCAGGCAGAAAATTAATCTTAGCATGCCCTTGCAGTGACAAAGTCCAAAAGTCTATTTTCACTGTGGCAGGCCTATCCTTCATATATATAAAACCGGGCTACTTTCAACTCAGAAAGGAATCAATTAAAAAATTAATTCTACCATTTTTTTCAATAGTTATCAAAGTCTCAGTGGAAAGGTGAAGTCAGATTTTTAATAAATATTAATATTAATTGATATCATTAAGAAAATATTAATAAAACAGAATGTTACCCTTTAACTGCCTAAGTTTTCTGAAGGCTAATTAGCATTAACGTCTGCCAACAACTAGCCTGTGCTTAGCTTTGACTAAGGTGTGAACGAGGTGTAAAACATTCTGCATGAAGCAGCACAATATGATCTTTTTGAATTGGGACTTAAATTTGTTCCCAAACTTGGACTTCACAATTTTTCAGCTAAACCAGCCTCAATTCGCTTCTAGGTCGCAGTATATCGCAACCATTTCTATGATTGGCAGCTTGTTTTTTTGCCGCTATTTCTACTTAGGACTTCACATCTCTGGTTCCTCTTATAAAATTCTAGTTATTTTAAATTTATTTTATTTATTATATTTTATACATTTGGGATTTGTATTGTTTGACTTTATTTCTGTTTGGTACTGCATATATTCTCTACACATTGCCTTAAATAAAGCCTGTCTGCTCAGTGCCATAGGTACTCTGGGATTGCGCTCAAGTTAATAGAGTGACTTTAGGGTTACCATGACAAGAATTGTGATTATTTCTTCGGGTGAGAAGTCTATTCTTCAAACAATAATTCATGTGCTTAGAGCAGCATTATGGGACTTGTAAAGGTTAGCTTCGCGAAAATCAGGGCTTTGCCAATAATAACAGATATTACGCATACATGCAATTGATACTACCTCTATTCATAAAATGTATGCAGTGCCACCTTGCAGAACAAATCAAAGCAAACCCCACCTTTAATGATGGCTCTAGCAGCAGAAAAACAGTGACATCTGACAAAAGACAAAACACCTGTAATTTCTCTGAAATTAGGACAGCAGTGACAGCTCTAGCAAGAAAATGTAGTCATAGTCAAAGAGGTATTGAGGCCAATCATTCATGGCATTTATGGGCATGAGAAGTGGTACTTCTTGAGTCCTACTTCACATATTCATAAATACACTTGGGAATTGGCCTCTGAGTGCTAATTCATGTTGCCCCAAATTCTCCAATCCCTATTAATAAAAATGCAAAGAGGGCAAAGTTGTTCTGTTTGAATTAACTATAGATGATTAATCTCTTGATACTGCAAATTAAATTTGTTGGAGTCAATTCACAACATCATTTATCAGCATGTAACATAGTGTTCCAGCAGTACGACTTCCATACTCAAAAGGGTCCTTGCGATTTGTACCCTTGCAACTCGTTCAGAAGGCTAGTGGCATGTCACAAAACAAACAATATCGATTTATACTTGCAAGTGCGGCTAAAATCAGGGCCTATGGTACCTTTGCCAAGTGGGTGGTAACTCTGGATTCAGGCCAGCAATATACCCAGACAGAATGCACCATATTCACATTTTCTTTTAATTAATTCTTATATGCACCATTATTTCACAGGTACTTAACTGGAAGATTTATTTAGGTCATCAAGAAAAACAAAATCAGTCATATTGTCACATGCCACATATAAATAAAGGACAAAGGGTAAGGGGATAAGGCAGAAATATTAATCAACGATATTCTATATAGGACACAGTCGTAACCAATATACAAGTGAACTATTAATATATTTACATGACAATATTAATAGTCATCTCTTCACAAATGCCATTTGAGTCTTTTGTCAGTAGTAATGATTTGAAATTATAAACTTGGCCGTCAAGAAGGATAGATATGCACAACGTGGGATTATAAGCTACCAACTCTAGATGGCAGTATTGTTTCAAGTTTATTTATTTATTGTTTCAGCTGTTAGCCTTACAATAATTAAAATTATGATTTAAAAAATAAATAAATGCATACATTGCACTTCTTTAAAACATGGACAGTGCAATCAACTGAGCTACACAATAACATTCAGGCACTGTATTCCATACCTTTAGGAAGAAACATTTAATCTGATGACCATCTAGGCACTAAAAGCATTGAATACCATGTAGGAAGAAACAATTATTCTGATAACCCTCTAGGCACTATATTCCAAACCTATCTGATGAAAACCATTCATCTGATGTATAAAAAGCGCAAGTGCAAGGAATACATACATATAATATACAATTAACGAACAATATAAAGACAATTGGAGCAGCTTTATTAAATTCCAGTGCAAAGCAGTCAATCAATTCATCAGATGTTATCAAAAACACAGTTGCATAACATTTGTAAAACATATATGATTCAGTTAGACTCTTAGGGGCATATTCTCAAGGAGTCATCGCCGATTTATCGACACTTTAGCGCCGCAAAAGTGGCGATAGACTTATCGCACTATTCTCAAGCTGGTGCAAACTGCCGATATCGCCAGTTTCCCAGCGATATCCTCCGCAAAAAACATCGCCAAGGATGAGAACGACAACTAACACTAATGATATGCAGAGTAGGCGTTCCCGTGCAAAAACACACAAAAACACCACTTCACGATATTCTCAACGACCAGCCAGATCCGCGATGCGACCCAAAAACATGCGATAAGGTGCGTTAGCAGCAGGGATTTAACACCTGCCTTTTACTGGTGTAAAGCAGGACGACAACCTGCAGCATGAAAGGGAGTCCAGTCCAGAGCCACATCTGAAGACCAACGCATGTCATGGAGCTACTGACCATGCAGCTTGAAGACCCAAGAGGGCCACAACAGCCACCGCCACCCCCCAGGCCCCCCCCAGACTACCACCGAGGCAGCGCAGAACAAGACAGCTGACCTTCCCAAAACGGCATGGCCCCTCAGCCACACAATTGCAGAATGTGGGGAGAGGTGGGAACCAAGTATGTGTGAAGGAGGCAAGTCACCCATGAATAAGAATGTACACAATGCCAAGTGTGGCAGTGATGTGCAGGACAGACTACAGTATGCAGACCACAGACATGTCCATGTGGACATATACTGGTGGTGTTTGTAGTGTTGTGGACAGTGGACGCAACCATGTTACCTCAGGCAGTGGGGAAGACCCCGGTCATGTATCCGTGTCGTCCCCCCCTGTAAGCGTAAGCGGAGTGGGCTGGTCCAGCGTATTCCAGGCCAGCATAGGAGTGTGAATAAATAGGCCGGGGCTCTGGGGGCGTGGTTCACTACCCGGATGGCCAACGTGTCTGCCAGGGAGGCGGCCCTCACCCTGCCATGAGTCCGCCACCATTACCGCCAGCCTCCTCAACCAATCGCTGGCATCCGAGGCACAGGCCCCCAGCGCACCCAGCGGCACAGCACCGCAGAGTTATGTGTGTGCTGACTACTGTCTGCGGCCTACACTGCGGTCAGCAGGGCCCTCAAATCCAATCCTGACCTGCGAGGACACGCCATCATCTCTGGCTGCACACCCGCTGAGTGCTTCAGGTGCCACCAACTCAGTGCACCACAAGTCATTGTCATGTGGCTGTGGGCCCTTGCTGACCACTGCCTCCGGCCTACACTGCAGTCAGCAGGGCTCTCAAATCAAATCCAATCCTGACCTGCGAGGACACGCCATCATCTCTGGCTGCACACCCGCTGAGCGCTTCAGGTGCCACCAACTCAGTGCACCACAAGTCATCGTCACGTGGCTGTGGGCCCTTGCTGACCGCTGCCTCTGGCCTACACTGCGGTCAGCAGGGCTCTCAAATCAAATCCAATCCTGACCTGTGAGAACACGCCATCATCTCTGACTGCACACCTGCTGAGCGCTTCAGGTGCCACCAACTCAGTGCACCACAAGTCATCGCCACATGGCTGTGGGCCCTTGCTGACCGCTGCCTCCGGCCTGCACTGCGGTCAGCAGGGCTCTCAAATCAAATCCAATCGTGCCCTGCGAGAACACGCCATCATCTCTGGCTGCACACCTGATGAGCGCTTCAGGTGCCACCAACTCAGTGCACCACAAGTCATCGTCACGTGGCTGTGGGCCCTTGCTGACTGCTGCCTCCGGCCTACACTGTGGTCAGCAGGGCTCACAATTCAAATTGAGTCTTGATTTATTAATGGCGCAGTCCAGTAGGCAACAGTCATTGCTTCCAGTGCGGCCCGCCCGTACGACGCATCATCGCAGGCTACACACCCGCTGAGCGCTTTAGGTGCCACCAACTCAGTGCACCACAAGTCATCGCCACGTGGCTGTGGGCCCTTTCTGACTGCTGCCTGCGGCCTACAGTGCAGTCAGCAGGGCTCACAATTCAAATTGAGTCTTGATTTTTAATGGCACAGTCCAGTAGGCAACAGACATTGCTATCAGTGTGGCCTGCCCGGACGATGCATCATCGCAGGCTGCAGACCCGCTGAGCACTTCAGGTGCCACCGACTCAGTGCACCACAACACATGTACCCTTTATGATTGAGTTTTGTGCTGTGGACAGCTGACGCGACAATGTCGCCTCAGGCAGTGGGGAAGACCTGGGACGATGATGATGAAGATGAGGCAGGTGTACCACACCCAACTGCAGCTGCAGCGGGAATATCCCGAAGGGACACAATGATTAACAATCACTTCACATGAGCACGCTCATCTCTGGTGCCCCTACCTCAGTGCACCACAAGTCATGGACCCTTTATGTTTGAATCTTTTGTGTGTGATTCCAGATCTGTTGCCCCAACCTCAGTGCACTGCAAGTCATGGACCCTTTATGATTGAATCTGTGTGTGTAATACAAAGATCACTGTTCTAGTTGTTGCCAGCACCAACCACTCCCTGAGTGCTGGCTTACACTCACCCCACACCCATCCAGCACAGGCGTCACTGGACATGTGACCCTGGCAATAAAAAGTGGCCGGGCGCACGTGCCCGTAGCCAGTTCCACTATCTATCTAAGTGTGTCCTTGTGGTCATTATGTATGCATGATGGGCCAGGGCCCTACCACCTTACCTTGTGCTGTGGGCTGTGGATGCAACCATGTCACCTCAGGCAGAGTCTAAGACCTTGGACACATAGCTCTGTCATCCCCCCTGTAAGCGTAAGCGGAGTGGGCTGGGCCGGCGTACGCCAGGCCAGCGTAGGGGTGTGAAGGATTTGCCTGGGGCCCTGGGTGTGGTTCGGTTCTGGCCTGGACAAGGAAGTAACTAATGCGTGTGTCTCTGTTGTAGTGTCGGCACCACCCTGCCCGCAATCGACAATGTTGCAATGTAGCATGCACCCTGAGGGCGGGCTCACATGAACGGAGAAATGAAATAGCGCAAGACCGCTCGGGGTCTTGGCTCATACATGCCAAGTGTTGTGTGTATCTGTAATGCCGCAGCAAGAGCCAAATGCCGAGACCTACTCGCAGCGCGAGTTCAGCAATGCATGGACTCTACATCTGTGTCCGCCCTATCCTTACCATGGGCCTACACTCACGTGGCCGCCCACCTTCAATGGACAACATCACAGTGTGGTTGTCAGGCTTGTGGACATGCACAGACAGGCATGACAATGGTGTGCCGTAGGAGTGCAAGTGATGCAACCGTGCTGCGCGCACAAGTAAATAGGCTCGGGGGAGGGAGGAGCAGCTGTTAGGCAACGTAACACACAGTGATGCCGCACATTTGCCACATGCAAGACATGTCAAACATGAATCCCAAAGTCGCACACATCCCACCCTACCCCCAACAAGCCACTTCACATTTCCTGAATGCAAGCAGATGAGAGACTAACATAAGGGATGAAAGCTCCTTTGTCTGAACTATCAGGCAGCAGCACATCTGCACCTCCGACCTCGGAATTACCTGTGCCCGGCACCCCCTGACAGATACTATAGCAGCTGATGTCGACTCCCACACTACGCACAGCCCGACGAAAGACCAGTGTATACACACCCCACACACAGAAGTCCTTGCTCGAAGTTAACTTGCATGGAATGGCCTTCACACTTACTCCCACACCATCCCAGGCGTACAACCTTTGCACACTAAAACAACTCATTGATCCAAGCTGTGGCATTTCATCCACAGAACTGGCGCAGGTCAGAACAGTGATGCTTCAATCAGAGCCACTAACGCAATGGCAGAACATCCCGGACACATGCACAACCCCTGTCACGTGGAACTGTACTGTGCATGTATGCTACATTTACTGGGGGTACTGCCATTGGCAGTGCTGCGGATCAGTTACCGGCTAAGCTTCCGCCTTGCCAACGTCACCTGCATTCAGCCTGTGTTGCATTGTCGATCGTGCATATTCGAGTGGCCCATGGATGTCTGCCTATCCAACAGGACGGTAGCTGAACTGGATTTTGACATGTGTGTGTGCCCCCTGTTGGCCCACGACCAGGAGTGTCACCGTGATACCCGTTTATGGGATGCCTTGATACTTGGCATACATGCTGGTAGCTGGACCTGGGAGATTGCACAACTCCTCGTGTGCAGTGACCAAATTGAACCGCTCCCCTATTGGGCTGTAGTGCTAATTGGTGAAAGGGGGTGGACGCAGCACATCTGTCCGGACCTGCTAATGGACGGCCTCGCCGTCCTGTTTGATGAAGTCGACAACAAACTCATGTTGGAAATGATAGCCTACGAAGCTGCAATCGCTTTTATGGACGAGTAACTATGTACCTGCAGCCACAACAGATTGGAACCCATTGCACATGTCCCAACACCTTGTTGCATCTTGGAGATCTGGTCACATATTCCACGACAACAGTGGACATGGCTGCATTCACCTGGACTCCGAATACATGAGCGGATGACAACGCCAAACAACACACACCTGTGAAAGGTGAGGCACTCCCCCGGAGTGGTCAGCGGCGCTTGGCAACGTTCCTCATTCTGACATACTGCTGCATTGGTCTGCATGTTGTGGCACTAATCTTGCCCGTGTTGGTTTGAATGACAATGTGTGTCTCACTGCCTATCTGGGTCACGGCCATACATGCGCACTGATAGCATTACCCAGGGAGTACCTTTTTGTGGAATCACTGTCCCTACATTCATCCATACTTTCATACTTGATTGAGCATAGCCATGACACATCTGTGTGAATTAGAATGTTTTATTCACGTTCAGTGGAGTGTTGAAGCTGGACCAGTACAGGGCCATGCAAACCCCACTTTGCAATGTTGCCCCATGGAGGGCCAGCCGGAGTCCTTTAGGGATTGACAAGTTCATCGGGAGTGGAAGACTTCAGTCCGCAGTGTGCTTGCTCTGTCATTGGTAACCAAACCAAATATGACAGTCCTTGTCGATGTCCAAGGTGAGTGTCGCTGAGTGTATCGGGGGACAGTGGAAGGTGTTATTACAGGGCATGATGCAGAGGGCAGAACCAAGCTGAAACAGGCCATGTGGCGGAGATGAATGCTACCACTTCATTCTTACCACAAAGCCCGATTCATCATCATCTCCGTCCTCTGATGTGTCCGGTGCCTCAAATGTGGGTGGTGGTATTTTGTCTGCATCACTGTGTGGCAGTGACACATCAGGGGCCGGAGGTGGAATGTCTGCCGCAGTGTGTGGCACTGACACTTCAGGGGGTGGAGATGTGGATGGAGTAGTAGCAGCAGCATTCATCCGCACCAGGCTTTGTGGTGGCAATGCCATGACGTGGATCTGCAGGGCATGGAGGATCACCGCTACATCTGACTGGTGTGCAGCCGTGGCAAACATTCTTTCTGCCTGCATCCGCTCCAAGCTCTCCATCATTCTCCTTATGTGTCTCAACTCCTGGCTGACATCGCTGGAGCCACTCTGACTAGACAGTTGTTCTTGGCTCAGAGTCATGACTCCAGCGATGTCAGCCATGGATTGTTGGAAAGCATGGAGTGGACAGTGGGTGTCCGTTAGGGACTGTAAGTCATCCCTGATGGGACTTAGCCACCCAGGTATGGCATCTAGTTTGGCTGACATGAGTTCGGAACTCACCCGCAGCTGGTCAGCCATCTTCTCCTGGCACCCGTACACACAGCATTGGAATGCCATGTGTTGGTCGTGGGGGTCCTGGGAGACAGCTGTGGTGGTGGGTGCTTCCTGCTGTGTGGTCTGCGCAGGGGGTGGGGTCTCATTGATGCAACTGGGCTGCCCTGCTGCTGGAGGTGGGGTGCCGGAGCTGTCCATGAGCTGTTGGAGGGCGTCAGTGTAGATGTTGGTGTGGTCCTCTTCATCATCAGTGCTGTGTTGTTGGGTCTGCTCTGCAGGAGGTATTGATTCTCCCTCTGCAATGTGTAGGGGAGATGCAGATTGACATTGTGTTCACATGTATGTTCACGCATTGTACAAGTTTACATACAGACTGCATGACAATGTACATTGCGACTGTTTGTGAGTAGTTACCAATTTGATGCGGGACAGTTGACATTTCTGCACCATCAGGGATGTGAGGGTGTACGTGTACATTATCATCTCACAGTTTCCTGCTATGCCACATGCGAATGGCCATTTTCTACACACAAGCGGCAGCAGTTGTGTCCTCTGTTCTGTTGTGTGAATGTTGCAGTTTGTACCACATTGTTGTCAATGTTGAGGTGCTCTGATTCTTATGTGTGTGCTGCATTGTGGGTGAGTTGCCCCTTCAGTTCTGATTTGGCTGGCCCTTATCCCTTTCAGGCGGTGTGCCTTTCACTTTTGTGCTTATGCAGTGCTGAGATGTTGCGGACTTGGGTAAATTGGTCTCTTGTTCGGAGTTGTGACTCTTCGGCATGGTTTGTCCGCAGATGTGCTATACTTTAATTGTGCATGTGTGCCACTGTACCCATCTCCCCCCATCCCCCCAGTCCCTGGTCGTTACTCACCCTGTTGCTGTTGGGTCAGGTCATGTTGTGCAGTGTCCGGTCCCCTAAATCCTGCCACCGTCTCCCCAATGATGGTCCCAGGCTGGTCCTCCATGGGGCTTGTGGGGTTCTGGTTGTCCTCTGTACTTGCTCCGGCTACCTCCACGGTGCTTCGCGGTTGTTTGTGTCTTGGTTGTGTTTTTCTTTGCCGCTTTTATAGTGGTTTTTCCCGCCTGACTTGTGTGACTTGCAGGCCTGGCGCTGCTTATCGCGGTAGATGTATCACGGACATTTGAGGCGTTATCGGGAAACTATCGCATGTTACCGCCGTGTTGAGAATACGACGTTGACACGGAGTTATTTTCCCGCGATAGACGGCGATATGAAAAATTGCGTTAGCCTATTTTGGAGATGTTTATCGCACGTTCTTGAGAATATCCCCCTTAGTTCCTAATAGATAGGTGCAGTACCATATGCTTAAAACCCATTGAGCACTAAGTTCCAAAACAGTAAAAAGATTGATTAACGTGACTGAACACACAAACAGTACCATCAACCTAGCGGTACAATACCATTCGCACACCCAAACTCCTATCCAATAAAGATAATTTGTGAATTTACCAACTGTCTCTGGTCAGAATAAAAAAAAACATTGGGAGGGCACACAATTTGAACAGCAATAACTGCACAGTGCATTATGAAGCATGCTTAATTTCCTGCTGGACCTCTGCATGAGCTAATGCCTCACAAAGTGGGCAGCTCTCTCAGATGGGGCCAAGCAAACCATAGAAATGTCACCACAGAATTAACAACATCTAACCTCGTGAATTTTGATAAGAGGAAGGAGCCATCGCCGCCGTGCAGAGCCATATTTTTTAAAGAGCAAAAGACAATGGGTTAAGTTGTCTAACCCTTCTAAACTGCAGCTACAATGGTCAGAACCAGCAGCGAACCTGTGGATACGAATTAAGCTATCCCTCATTGGTAAAATACCCAGCCTGTATTTTACTTACAGTGTTTGCTTGAGTTTGGTATATATTACATCCAAATACCTGGTACAGAGGAAACCATAGGTGTTGCTGAAATAATTACAGATAATACATGCTGGCCTCAGCACCTGGCTCTTCCATGTCTGCACCTGTTCAAATTACTGATCCTAAATCCGCTCTGCTGTGTCCTGCTTAACTCTGCTAGGATCTGCCCACCGAGATTCCAACTGCAACTCAGACAGAATATTCTGTACATGAGACGTCCATGTATTTCCCCCACTCACACCTGTGGACTGACCTAAGGGCTACTACTTCCGATATAGGGGTAAAATTCAGGCCTCGGCGTAGTTCGCAGAGTTTTGCTACGCTGAACTCCACAAAGAGACAAAAAAACTCAGCGAAGTTCCGCAAGGTGCGGAGTGCAGGGCGAACTGCCGTACGCCCTGGTCTTCCTTCCGCTCAGGTAGAAATTCTACCCAAGCTGCAGCTCGTACTTGGGAACTTACCGTTCGTGAGCGCGAGCGTGGAAAAAAACTCTGCTGCACTATGTGAAGCGGTGTTTTCTGCACTCCGCGAGCTCCGCGGAGTGCGGAGTGCAGAAAATGTTGCAAATTCCGCGAATGGAGCGGAGATCACCGCCCAGGCCTAGTAAAATTTAGCTCTGCATAGAGCGCCAGAAGGGAGTGTATGGACCCAGGCCAAGCAGTGCTCTTAGGAAACTATTCTCAACTACTTGGAGAGATTGTACATTCATATACCCCCAACGATCTGCCCCATAGAGTGCGGCCACCACTGCCCTTTGCTTGTATATTTGCAGGATAACACTGATGTTTCTTGCATTGGCCTTTTGTCTAAACTTCATTACTGCCCCTGACAGTTGTTTCAGAACTATAATATCCTTCAGTATGTGACTACCCCACTGCAGATTCTCTGAGAAGTGAATCCCTAGGTTATCGAACTACTTAACAGATTCTAAGGGCACACCATCAATCGTTGGCTTCTGCTTGGACTTGTTGAATGACCTTAACATTTTACTGCCATTAATGTTCAGTGATTTCTTATTGCAGCATTCCTCAAACTGCTTTAGTGGCCAGTGGCTGGAATTTTCTGTTTGCACCATCAACACTGCATCATCCGCATATAATAATATTGGCACCCTCCTTCCGGCTTTGGCGGAAATGTCTAAAGGATCTTCTGCCAGGTAGTCCACTACACCATTTATAATAATGCTGAAATGTAAGAGCAACAGCCAGCCACGGTCCGTGCAGGTAACAGCGGTGGGGCACTGGGGCGCTGTGTTGGGAGATTTCGAGGGACGATTCTGAGGGAAAATGTATTATTTATTTAATTTTCCCTCAGCATCGTCCCTCGAAATCCCCTCCCATGCGGCCCCACCACCCCACCGCTGTTACTTGTATGGACCGAGGATGGCACCAACACACACCCTTATGCCTCCCCAGAGCACACATACAAAGAAGAAAACACCTCTCTGGTTTGTTTTTGGGCAGGAAGGTGCCCCTTCCTGCACAAAAACAATCCTGCCTATAATAGAGGAGCCCTTGTACCCTGGTGCAAGGGTGACTACGTTGGCACTAGGCAACAAATTGTGCACCAGCGCATGGGGGAAGGACAGCAATGCACCATATTTCATAAATATGGTGCCCTCCTGCCCTTTCACAATCCATTTCTACATCCAGGCTCCCACCCATACTGCACTCACATACCTGTGTACAAAAGCATTGAGCCACTAACACACCCACATATACAGTGACAGAGGCACTCACACATTCACCCACACAGCACTTATGTATCCAGCAGTAATAGAGTGACTTCCAAACACAGTTACATACCCATGCATACACTAATACAGCCCCTAAGCAATCCATAGAGCCAGTTACATACACATATACAGACCCATAGTGATACTAAGACAGCCAATGACACATGAGATGGTTACTTACAATCCAGTGACACACCTACAGAGGACTAATGCACTTGCTCAGATATTGACTGAAGTACTGACACTCTTAGTTACCAATTCAGACAAGAAGCCCTTTAAATATGTCTCTGGCCTGTTACTGCAGATCCTCTGAGTGCAGTTTTACTACCAGGTCGCCTGGAATCTGAAAGCCCTTGCCAAGCCTTAAACACCCCTTTTTCTGCATATAATTCACCCCTAAGGTAGGCTCTAGGTAGCCCATAGGGCAGGCTGCTATGTGCTTAGAGGTTAAGGCATGCACTTTGAAGTTTTAGTGAGTCACATGCACACTTACAGACCGATACACCCATGATAGAGTCACTAACACACCCAGGCACAAAGCGACATAGGCACTTTAACATTCACTCACACACTCACACAGCACTTATGTTCCAGCAGTAAGATAGCTAGTTGCACACACAGTTACATTCCCCAATACTTACTAACACAGCCAAAAAGCAATACATACAGTCCCTTACATGCACATTTAAGAATCACTAATCAGGCCAATTATATACCAACATAGTTACTTAGACATCCAGGGACACACCCACAGAGGGACTGATACACTCACTCAGAGATGTACTCAAGTCCTGACACTCGTAGTCAACCATCCAGACAAATAGCCCTTTAAATATGTCTCAGGCCTGATACTGCAGAGCTTGTGTGTAAAGTTTTACTGTCAGGTCGACTTGCCATTGATAACTCCTTCTCAAGCCTTAAACTCCTCTTCTACTACATCTAAGTGACCCCTAAGGTAGTTCATAGGTAGGCCTTAGAGCAGGGTGCTATGTGCCTAAAAGGTACGACACGTACTTTGAAGTTTCAGTGAGTTACACACGCACTTACAGACCCAGGCGCCCAGTTATACAACCAGTTTCCCACCCATTCTGCACTAGCATTCGTATTTACAAAAGTATAGAGCCACAAACACACCCACGCAACACTTATATATCCAGTAGTAACAGAGCGAGTTGCACACACAGTACACTCAATAATACAACTAGTAAGCAATCCATACAGACACTTACCGACACATTTACAGACCCATAGAAATACTAAGAGAGACAGTCACACAGTGACATAGCTACTTACACATCCAATGACACACTCACATAGGGACTAATATACTCACTCAGTTATGAACTCAATTACTGACAGAGTGAACTCACCCATTCAGACAAGTAGCCTTCAACATATTTGCGGCCTGCTACTGCACGGCATTTAAACCCACTTGCTAACCCTCACATTTCCTTTGTTTTTTTACCTATAAGTGACCCCTAGGGTAGGCAGTAGGTAGACCATAGGGCAGGGCAATACGTGCTTAGAAGGCAAGACTTGTAGTTTGATAGGGAGTAAAGCTGTTATGTTTAATATGTGTAGAATGGAATGAAATACTGATATAATGAATTATGTAGGCATCATTGCTTGAAGTGTGTAATGTAAAATGTATGCTGTATTTGGTTTGCAGATATCAACTTTACTTGACAGAGAACAATTTACAATAGCAAGAAGGGAACATAGGAGGAAAAAACAAAATAAGCAACTGAGAACAAAAAAAGAGATAATGGACAGAATATAGTGGGGAAAAAACAACTGCTAGTAAGAGAAATAAAGAGTTTCTTAAAACAGTATTTATAAAAATTAAAAATGTGGAATATGAGGTCTATAAGAAGCGAGCTTTAACAACATCTGAGAAGTGAAAAGGAGTAAGTCATGTTCAAAGTGGAAAATGTCTTAAGAAAACAGCTCACCTGACAGCAAGGCAGAAACATTTCCAATAAATAAGAAGAAGAATGATTAGAAGTAGGGTAATACAGAATTTGGTAAGAAACATAAAGCAGAACGAGAGAAGAACGGCAGCATTAAAGCAAAAATAACATATAGAAAGTGTAGTAGATAAAGCATTGGCCTTGAAGCGTAACATATTTATCCTGATAATAAACATAATGAAAACCCTGGACAAAATAGTGTTCTATGGAGAGAAAAAGACAGAAAAAAAGACTTATTAATATAACAAATTTTTGCAAAATCTTCAGAGGAGAGTAAAAGGATACATCTAGTACGGAGCCTTTTTTTAATGATGAAAGCTATTTCCAAGAGAACACATTAGTTCATGCAGTTGAAACTGCTGGTCGATGCTATGAGGTAAAAGATTGGACATTGGTAACTAGTGAAATCTAACCATTAAGAATTTCTTTCTTCTTTTGTTATCAATGTTGCCAAAGTATTTTTCATGTTGAACCCCTAATGAAACCAACTTTCTATGATTGAAATACAAAGATTGGGTTAATTTATTTGTCTACTTGAGTAATATAGACTATAGGTCTAAATTGGTTTCTTTACGTCATGGTTAGATGTCCAATGAGTTATTTGAGATTTTCTATTTTAATAGTTCCTTAAGTACATCCCTTGTAGGCATAATTTCCTGACTCTTATTCACCCAATCCCACAAGGGTATACTGGGTATATTTTTGTGTTACTTTGAGTTAAAAGATGGCACTCCTATTGCAAAATAGAAAATGGTTCGTAGAAGTGTAGAGGAGGAGATTGCTGAAGAGGTTCAAGGAAGACACAGACATGCTCCTGTGTATAAATGGGACTCCAGTAGTATTTATAGAGTTCACCAGGAATCAATGTTAATATTAAGAGATTTTCTAAGAAAAGTTCCAAGTAAGAATATGAAACAGAACATTGCAATCTTGCATGGTTTAGATCCATGCGAAGTGAGAAAATTGACTAATTTACAAAGACACACATTGATATGTCTATCCAAGAAAGTGTGCAGAAGCACCTATCACCATTTTTGAATGTTGGCTATTCATCATTCAAAAATGCGAAATTTAGTTAAAAGACTTTGCTATGTAAAAACTCCTGCATTGTGTTACGGGAAATTAAACAAAGCACTTTTTTATGGTACAGTGTCAGAGGTTGAAAAAGTTTGTGATGATATTCAAATCCGTTTCTTGGGCCTGAAGTAGAGTCTGGAGAAAATGATGAGTTGGTGTATCCAGATGTGGAGGAACAAAACACATATATTAGTACTGTAAAGGTTGCACAAGAAATATTAACGTTTAATGCAGTTTCTACTGAAAACCAAACTTTGTATATGTTGTTGACACACTCACTGCAAAATCCAAATTCAAAATGTAGATTTACTGTCAAAAGCTGAGTAGGAACCCAGACATAAGTGGCTCGAATTTGCTGTGTATTTGTTTGAGGAGGAATGGTTCAATTTCTCAACCTGGCAGATTATGTGTAAATATTGCTACAACAAATTAGAGGACAACAAAATGCCAGTGAGAGTGATACATAATAAGTTAGAATTGGTTAAAATTCCAGGGGATCTTTGTCATCTAAATGTTTATGAAACAATACTGATACTATCTATACACCCATTTCAAGCAAGTTTTTTTTCAAACTAAAAACTGGAAATCTGCCACCGACTGAGCTACAGAAAGGCCCTAAAGATAGAGTTGTGTACTTTCCTTTAGGTTTTAAATGCAATATTGACACTGTGGGTGTAGAGAGAGATATAGCTGAACCACGTATTATTTTAGTGAATGGTGTGACCAAAAAGAACACAAAATATGGCCAGAACTAGTGGATGTGAAAAAGGTTAAGAATGCTACATGCTACTTAAAAAAAATAATGTGTATTATAAGGATATAGATGTTTTCAGAGATAGAAGTTTATTGGAGAAAGACATTTTCCCTTAAAGTGGACAGTTTGAAAAAGTGGGCAGAACTAAAACTGAAGAAATATATAAGCACTATAGCATCTATCCACTGCATTCGAAAGAAGTTATGGAAGATGGCGATTCAAAATGTCAATTGGATCGTGCCTCATGTTGAATAATCACTTTTTAAAGCCTCACAGTGACCAAAATTGCCATTTTTACAGACTTTTCCTCCTACTCAGAAGCTACTATTTTGACTGATTTCAGGCAGGAAAATTACTCTAAACACACTTATTTTAGTTCCAAAAGTGATAATTCACATGCAATAGTTATTTACAGTCAAAAGATTAAACATTAAAAAATCACCATTCCTGACCATCTGGAGAAAGTTCGTCATCGTTTTTCATCAGAAAATTGATTTTTTGAACTGTACAAAAAATTATTCAAAATGTCTATGGATCGTGCCTCATGTTGAATAACCACTTTTTAAAGCCTCACAGTGACCAAAATTTCCATTTTTACAGACCTTTCCCCCTACTCAGAAGCTTCTATTTTGCAACGATTTTGGGCAGGAAAATGACTCTAAACACACTTATTTTAGTTCCAAAAGTGATAATTCACATGCAATAGTTATTTACAGTCAAAAGACTAAACATTAAAAAATCACCATTCCTGACCATCTGGAGAAAGTTTGACAGGTCCGGGGTCATCGTCTTTCATCAGAAAATTGATTTTTGGACTGTACATAAAATGATTCAAAATGTCAATTGGATCGCGGGCTCTCGTGTTGAATAACGACTTTTTAAGGCCTCACTGTGATCCAAAATTGCCATTTTTACTGACTTTCTCCCTCCTACTCAGAAGCTTCTATTTTGACGGATTTCGGGCAGGAAAATGACTCCTAAAACACACTTATTTTAGTTCAAAAGTGATAGTTCACACGCAATAGTTATTTACTGTCAAAAGATTAAGCATTAAAAATCACCATCACTGAGCATCTGGAGAAAGTTCGACAGGTCACGGGGTCAACGTTGTTTCATCAGAGAAAATTGATTTTTGGACTGTACAAAAATGATTCAAAATGTCAATTGGACTTCGCGGCCTTCATGTTGAATAACCACTTTTTAAGGCCTCCCTGTGACCAAAATTGCCATTTTTATCAGACTTTTCCTCCTGCTCAGAAGCTTCTGTTTTGACCGATTTCGGGCAAGAAAATGACTCTAAACACACTTATTTTTAGTTCCAAAGTGATAATTCACATGCAATAGTTATTTACAGTCAAAAGTTTAAACATTAAAAAATCACCATTCCTGACCATCTGGAGAAAGTTCGACAGGTCCGGGGTCATCGTTTTTCATCAGAAAATTGATTTTTTGGACTGTACAAAACATGATTCAAAATGTCAATTGGATCGTGCCTCATGTTGAATAACCACTTTTTAAGGCCTCACAGTGACCAAAATTGCCATTTATACAGACTTTTCCTCCTACTCAGAAGCTTCTATTTTGACCGATTTCGAGCAGGGAAAATGACTCTAAACACACTTATTTTAGTTCCAAAAGTGATAATTCACATGCAATAGTTATTTACAGTCAAAAGATTAAACATTAAAAATCACCATTACTGACCATCTGGAGAAAGTTCGACAGGTCCGAGGGTCATCGTTTTTCATCAGAAAGTTGATTTTTGGACTGTACAAAAAATGATTCAAAATGTCAAATTGGATCGTGCCTCATGTTGAATAACCACTTTTTAAGGCCTCACAGTGACCAAAATTGCCATTTTTACAGACTTTTCCTCCTACTCAGAAGCTTCTATTTTGACTGATTTCGGGTAGGAAAATGACTCTAAATACACTTATTTTAGTTCCAAAAGTGATAATTCATATGCAATAGTTATTTACAGTCAAAAGTATAAACATTAAAAATCACCATTCCTAACAATCAGGGTGAAAGTTCGACAGGTCCGGGGTCATCGTTTTTCATCAGAAAATTGATTTTTGGACTGTACAAAAAATGATTCAAAATGTCAAATGGATGCGTGCCTCATGTTGAATAACCACTTTTTAAGGCCTCACTAGTGACCAAAATTGCCATTTTTACAGACTTTTCCTCCTACTCAGAAGCTTCTATTTTGACTGATTTCGGGCAGGAAAATGACTCTAAACACACTTATTTTAGTTCCAAAAGTGATAATTCACATGCAATAGTTATTTACAGTCAAAAGATTAAACATTAAAAAATCACCATTACCTGACCATCTGGAGAAAGTTCGACAGGTCCGGGGTCATCGTTTTTCATCAGAAAATTGATTTTTTTGGACTGTACAAAAATGATTCAAAATGTCAATTGGATCGTGCCTCATGTTGAATAACCACTTTTTAAGGCCTCACAGTGACCAAAATTGCCATTTTTACAGACTTTTCCTCCTACTCAGAAGCTTCTATTTTGACTGATTTCGGGCAGGAAAATGACTCTAAACACACTTATTTTAGTTCCAAAAGTGATAATTCACATGCAATAGTTATTTACAGTCAAAAGATTAAACATTAAAAAATCACCATTCCTGACCATCTGGAGAAAGTTCGACAGGTCCGAGGTCATCGTTTTTCATCAGAAAATTGATTTTTTGGACTGTACAAAAAATGATTCAAAATGTCAATTGGATCGTGCCTCATGTTGAATAACCACTTTTTAAGGCCTCACTGTGACCAAAATTGCCATTTTTACTGACTTTTCCTCCTACTCAGAAGCTTCTATTTTGACCGATTTCGGGCAGGAAAATGACTCTAAACACACTTATTTTAGTTCCAAAAGTGATAATTCACATGCAATAGTTATTTACAGTCAAAAGATTAAACATTAAAAAATCACCATTACTGACCATCTGGACAAAGTTCGACAGGTCCGGAGTCATCGTTTTTCATCAGAAAATTGATTTTTGGACTGTACAAAAAATGATTCAAAATGTCAATTGGATCGTGCCTCATGTTGAATAACCACTTTTTAAGGCCTCACAGTGACCAAAATTGCCATTTTTACAGACTTTTCCTCCTACTCAGAAGCTTCTATTTTGACCGATTTCGGGCAGGAAAATGACTCTAAACACACTTATTTTAGTTCCAAAAGTCATAATTCATATGCAATAGTTATTTACAGTCAAAAGATTAAACATTAAAAAATCACCATTACTGACCATCTGGAGAAAGTTTGACAGGTCCGGGGTCATCGTTTTTCATCAGAAAATTGATTTTTTGGACTGTACAAAAAATGATTCAAAATGTCAATTGGATCGTGCCTCATGTTGAATAACCACTTTTTAAGGCCTCACAGTGACCAAAATTGCCATTTTTACTGACTTTTCCTCCTACTCAGAAGCTTCTATTTTGACCGATTTCGGGCAGGAAAATGACTCTAAACACACTTATTTTAGTTCCAAAACTGATAATTCATATGCAATAGTTATTTATAGTCAAAAGATTAAACATTAAAAAATCACCATTTCTGACCATCTGGAGAAAGTTCGACAGGTCCGGGGTCATCGTTTTTCATCAGAAAGTTGATTTTTGGACTGTACAAAAAATGATTCAAAATGTCAATTGGATCGTGCCTCAGGTTGAATAACCACTTTTTAAGGCCTCACAGTGACCAAAATTGCCATTTTTTCAGACTTTTCCTCCTACTCAGAAGCTTCTATTTTGACCGATTTCGGCCAGGAAAATGACTCTAAACACACTTATTTTAGTTCCAAAAGTGATAATTCACATGCAATAGTTATTTACAGTCAAAAGATTAAACATTAAAAAAATCACCATTCATGACCATGTGGAGAAAGTTCGACAGGTCCGGGGTCATCGTTTTTCATCAGAAAATTGATTTTTTGGACTGTACAAAAATTGATTCAAAATGTCAATTGGATCGTGCCTCATGTTGAATAACCACTTTTTAAGGCCTCACAGTGACCAAAATTGCCATTTTTACAGACTTTTCCTCCTACTCAGAAGCTTCTATTTTGACCGATTTCGGGCAGGAAAATGACTCTAAAAACACTTATTTTAGTTCCAAAAGTGATAATTCACATGCAATAGTTATTTACAGTCAAAAGATTAAACATAAAAAAATCACCATTCCTGACCATCTGGAGAAAGTTTGACAGGTCCGGGGTCATCGTTTTTCATCAGAAAAGTTGATTTTTTGGACTGTACAAAAAATGATTCAAAATGTCGAATTGGATCGTGCCTCATGTTGAATAACCACTTTTAAAGCCTCACAGTGACCAAAATTACCATTTTTTACAGACTTTTCCTCCTACTCAGAAGCTTCTATTTTGACCGATTTCGGGCAGGAAAATGACTCTAAACACACGTATTTTAGTTCCAAAAGTGATAATTACCATGCAATAGTTATTTACAGTCAAAAGATTAAACATTAAAAAACACCATTCCTGACCATCTGGAGAAAGTTCGACAGATCCGGGGTCATCGTTTTTCATCAGAAAATTGATTTTTTGGACTGTACAAAAAATGATTCAAAATGTCAATTGGATCGTGCCTCATGTAGAATAACCACTTTTTAAGGCCTCACAGTGACCAAAATTGCCATTTTTACAGACTTTTCCTCCTACTCAGAAGCTTCTATTTTGACTGATTTCGGGCAGGAAAATGACTCTAAACACTTATTTTGAGTTCCAAAAGTATAATTCACATGCAATAGTTATTTACAGTCAAAGATTAAACATTAAAAAATCACCATTCCGAACCATCTGGAGAAAGTTCGACAGGTCCGGGGTCATCGTTTTCCATCAGAAAATTGATTTTTTGGACTGTACAAAACATGATTCAAAATGTCAATTGGATCGTGCCTCATGTTGAATAACCACTTTTTAAGGCCTCACAGTGACCAAAATTGCCATTTTTACAGACTTTTCCTCCTACTCAGAAGCTTCTATTTTGACCGATTTCGGGTAGGAAAATGACTCTAAACACACTTATTTTAGTTCCAAAAGTGATAATTCACATGCAATAGTTATTTACAGTCAAAAGATTAAACATTAAAAAATCACCATTACTGACCATCTGGAGAAAGTTCGACAGGTCCGGGGTCATCGTATTTCATCAGAAAATTGATTTTGTGGACTGTACAAAAAATGATTCAAAATGTCAATATGGATCGTGCCTCATGTTGAATAACCACTTTTAAGGCCTCACAGTGACCAAAATTGCCATTTGTACAGACTTTTCCTCCTACTCAAAGCTTCTATTTTGACTGATTTCGGGCAGGAAAATGACTCCTAAACACACTTATTTTAGTTCCAAAAGTGATAATTCACATGCAATAGTTATTTACAGTCAAAGATTAAACATTAAAAAATCACCATTCACTGACCATCTGGAGAAAGTTCTGACAGGTCCGGGGTCATCGTTTTTCATCAGAAAGTTGATTTTTGGACTGTACAAAAAATGATTCAAAATGTCAATTGGATCGTGCCTCAGGTTGAATAACCACTTTTTAAGGCCTCACAGTGACCAAAATTGCCATTTTTTCAGACTTTTCCTCCTACTCAGAAGCTTCTATTTTGACCAATTTCAGCCGGGAAAATGACTCTAAACACACTTATTTTAGTTCCAAAAGTGATAATTCACATGCAATAGTTATTTACAGTCAAAAGATTAAACATTAAAAATCACCATTCCTGACCATCTGGAGAAAGTTCGACAGGTCCGGGGTCATTGTTTTTCATCAGAAAATTGATTTTTTGGACTGTACAAAAAATGATTCAAAATGTCAATTGGATCGTGCCTCATGTTGAATAACGACTTTTTAAGGCCTCACTGTGACCAAAATTGCCATTTTTACTGACTTTTCCTCCTACTCCAGAAGCACTTCTGTATTTTGACGGATTTCGGGCAGGAAAATGACTCTAAACACACTTATTTTAGTTCCAAAAGTGATAATTCACATGCAATAGTTATTTACTGTCAAAAGATTAAACATTAAAAAATCACCATTCCTGACCATCTGGAGAAAGTTCGACAGGTCCGGGGGTCATCGTTTTTCATCAGAAAATTGATTTTTTGTACTGTACAAAAATGATTCAAAATGTCAATTGGATGCGTGGCCCCCATGTTGAATAACCACTTTTTAAGGCCTCACTGTGACAAAAATTGCCATTTTTACTGACTTTTCCTCCTACTCAGAAGCTTCTATTTTGACCGCATTTCGGGCAGGAAAATGACTCTAAACACACTTATTTTAGTCTCCAAAAGTGATAATTCACATGCAACAGTCATTTACAGTCAAAAAGATTAAACATTAAAAATCGCCATTCCTGACCATCTGGAGAAAGTTCGACAGGTCCGGGGTCATCGTTTTTCATCAGAAAATTGATTTTTGGACTGTACATAGAAATGATTCAAAATGTCAATTGGATCGTGCCTCATGTTGAATAACCAATTTTAAAGCCTCACTGTGACCAAAATTGCCATTTTTACTGACTTTTCCTCCTACTCAGAAGCTTCTATTTTGACTGATTTCGGGTAGGAAAATGACTCTAAACACACTTATTTTAGTTCCAAAAGTCATAATTCATATGCAATAGTTATTTACAGTCAAAAGAATAAACATTAAAAAATCACCATTCCTGAACATCTGGAGAAAGTTCGACAGGTCCGGGGTAATCGTTTTTCATCAGAAAATTGATTTTTTGGACTGTACAAAAAATGATTCAAAATGTCAAGTGCATCGTGCCTCATGTTGAATAACCACTTTTTAAGGCCTCACTGTGACCAAAATTGCCATTTTTACTGACTTTTCCTCCTACTCAGAAGCTTCTATTTTGACTGATTTCGGGTAGGAAAATGACTCTAAAACACACTTATTTTAGTTCCAAAAGTCATAATTCATATGCAATAGTTATTTACAGTCAAAAGAATAAACATTAAAAAATCACCATTCCTGAACATCTGGAGAAAGTTCGACAGGTCCGGGGTCATCGTTTTTCATCAGAAAATTGATTTTTTGGACTGTACAAAAAATGATTCAAAATGTCAAATGCATCGTGCCTCATGTTGAATAACCACTTTTTAAGGCCTCACTGTGACCAAAATTGCCATTTTTACTGACTTTTTCCTCCTACTCAGAAGCTTCTATTTTGACTGATTTCGGGTAGGAAAATGACTCTAAACACACTTATTTTAGTTCCAAAAGTCATAATTCATATGCAATAGTTATTTACAGTCAAAAGAATAAACATTAAAAAATCACCATTCCTGAACATCTGGAGAAAGTTCGACAGGTCCGGGGTCATCGTTTTTCATCAGAAAATTGATTTTTTGGACTGTACAAAAAATGATTCAAAATGTCAAATGCATCGTGCCTCATGTTGAATAACCACTTTTTAAGGCCTCACTGTGACCAAAATTGCCATTTTTACTGACTTTTCCTCCTACTCAGAAGCTTCTATTTTGACTGATTTCGGGTAGGAAAATGACTCTAAACACACTTATTTTAGTTCCAAAAGTCATAATTCATATGCAATAGTTATTTACAGTCAAAAGAATAAACATTAAAAATCACCATTCCTGAACATCTGGAGAAAGTTACGACAGGTCCGGGGTCATACGTTTTTCATCAGAAAATTGATTTTCTGGACTGTACAAAAAATGATTCAAAATGTCAAATGCATCGTGCCTCATGTTGAATAACCACTTTTAAGGCCTCACTGTGACCAAAATTGCCATTTTTACTGACTTTTCCTCCTACTGAAGCTTCTATTTTGACTGATTTCGGGTAGGAAAATGACTCTAAACACACTTATTTTAGTTCCAAAGTCATAATTCATATGCAATAGTTATTTACAGTCAAAAGAATAAACATTAAAAATCACCATTCCTGAACATCTGGAGAAAGTTCGACAGGTCCGGGGTCATCGTTTTTCATCAGAAAATTGATTTTTTGGACTGTACAAAAAATGATTCAAAATGTCAAATGCATCGTGCCTCATGTTGAATAACCACTTTTTAAGGCCTCACTGTGACCAAAATTGCCATTTTTACTGACTTTTCCTCCTACTCAGAAGCTTCTATTTTGACCGATTTCGGGTAGGAAAATGACTCTAAACACACTTATTTTAGTTCCAAAAGTCATAATTCATATGCAATAGTTATTTACAGTCAAAAGAATAAACATTAAAAAATCACCATTCCTGAACATCTGGAGAAAGTTCGACAGGTCCGGGGTCATCGTTTTTCATCAGAAAATTGATTTTTGGGACTGTACAAAAAATGATTCAAAATGTCAAATGCATCGTGCCTCATGTTGAATACCCACTTTTAAGGCCTCACTGTGACCAAAATTGCCATTTTTACTGACTTTTCCTCCTACTCAGAAGCTTCTATTTTGACTGATTTCGGGTAGGAAAATGACTCTAAACACACTTATTTTAGTTCCAAAAGTCATAATTCATATGCAATAGTTATTTACAGTCAAAAGAATAAACATAAAAAATCACCATTCCTGAACATCTGGAGAAAGTTCGACAGGTCCGGGGTCATCGTTTTTCATCAGAAAATTGATTTTTTGGACTGTACAAAAAATGATTCAAAATGTCAAATGCATCGTGGCCTCATGTTGAATAACCACTTTTAAGGCCTCACAGTGACCAAAATTGCCATTTTTACTGACTTTTCCTCCTACTCAGAAGCTTCTATTTTGACTGATTTCGGGTAGGAAAATGACTCTAAACACACTTATTTTAGTTCCAAAAGTGCATAATTCATATGCAATAGTTATTTACAGTCAAAAGAATAAACATTAAAAAATCACCATTCCTGAACATCTGGAGAAAGTTCGACAGGTCCGGGGTCATCGTTTTTCATCAGAAAATTGATTTTTGGACTGTACAAAAAATGATTCAAAATGTCAAATGCATCGTGCCTCATGTTGAATAACCACTTTTTAAGGCCTCACTGTGACCAAAATTGCCATTTTTACTGACTTTTCCTCCTACTCAGAAGCTTCTATTTTGACTGATTTCGGGTAGGAAAATGACTCTAAACACACTTATTTTAGTTCCAAAAGTCATAATTCATATGCAATAGTTATTTACAGTCAAAAGAATAAACATTAAAAAATCACCATTCCTGACCATCTGGAGAAAGTTCGACAGGTCCGGGGTCATCGTTTTTCATCAGAAAATTGATTTTTTGGACTGTACAAAAAATGATTCAAAATGTCAAATGCATCGTGCCTCATGTTGAATAACCACTTTTAAGGCCTCACTGTGACCAAAATTGCCATTTTTACTGACTTTTCCTCCTACTCAGAAGCTTCTATTTTGACTGATTTCGGGTAGGAAAATGACTCTAAACACACTTATTTTAGTTCCAAAAGTCATAATTCATATGCAATAGTTATTTACAGTCAAAAGAATAAACATTAAAAAATCACCATTCCTGAACATCTGGAGAAAGTTCGACAGGTCCGGGGTCATCGTTTTTCATCAGAAAATTGATTTTTGGACTGTACAAAAAATGATTCAAAATGTCAAATGCATCGTGCCTCATGTTGAATAACCACTTTTAAGGCCTCACTGTGACCAAAATTGCCATTTTTACTGACTTTTCCTCCTACTCAGAAGCTTCTATTTTGACTGATTTCGGGTAGGAAAATGACTCTAAACACACTTATTTTAGTTCCAAAAGTCATAATTCATATGCAATAGTTATTTACAGTCAAAAGAATAAACATTAAAAAATCACCATTCCTGAACATCTGGAGAAAGTTCGACAGGTCCGGGGTCATCGTTTTTCATCAGAAAATTGATTTTTTGGACTGTACAAAAAATGATTCAAAATGTCAAATGCATCGTGCCTCATGTTGAATAACCACTTTTAAGGCCTCACTGTGACCAAAATTGCCATTTTTACTGACTTTTCCTCCTACTCAGAAGCTTCTATTTTGACTGATTTCGGGTAGGAAAATGACTCTAAACACACTTATTTTAGTTCCAAAAGTCATAATTCATATGCAATAGTTATTTACAGTCAAAAGAATAAACATTAAAAAATCACCATTCCTGAACATCTGGAGAAAGTTTGACAGGTCCGGGGTCATCGTTTTTCATCAGAAAATTGATTTTTTGGACTGTACAAAAAATGATTCAAAATGTCAAATGCATCGTGCCTCATGTTGAATAACCACTTTTTAAGGCCTCACTGTGACCAAAATTGCCATTTTTACTGACTTTTCCTCCTACTCAGAAGCTTCTATTTTGACTGATTTCGGGTAGGAAAATGACTCTAAACACACTTATTTTAGTTCCAAAAGTCATAATTCATATGCAATAGTTATTTACAGTCAAAAGAATAAACATTATAAAAATCACCATTCCTGAACATCTGGAGAAAGTTCGACAGGTCCGGGGTCATCGTTTTTCATCAGAAAATTGATTTTTTGGACTGTACAAAAAATGATTCAAAATGTCAAATGCATCGTGCCTCATGTTGAATAACCACTTTTAAGGCCTCACTGTGACCAAAATTGCCATTTTTACTGACTTTTCCTCCTACTCAGAAGCTTCTATTTTGACTGATTTCGGGTAGGAAAATGACTCTAAACACACTTATTTTAGTTCCAAAAGTCATAATTCATATGCAATAGTTATTTACAGTCAAAAGAATAAACATTAAAAAATCACCATTCCTGAACATCTGGAGAAAGTTCGACAGGTCCGGGGTCATCGTTTTTCATCAGAAAATTGATTTTTGGACTGTACAAAAAATGATTCAAAATGTCAAATGCATCGTGCCTCATGTTGAATAACCACTTTTTAAGGCCTCACTGTGACCAAAATTGCCATTTTTACTGACTTTTCCTCCTACTCAGAAGCTTCTATTTTGACTGATTTCGGGTAGGAAAATGACTCTAAACACACTTATTTTAGTTCCAAAAGTCATAATTCATATGCAATAGTTATTTACAGTCAAAAGAATAAACATTAAAAAATCACCATTCCTGAACATCTGGAGAAAGTTCGACAGGTCCGGGGTCATCGTTTTTCATCAGAAAATTGATTTTTTGGACTGTACAAAAAATGATTCAAAATGTCAAATGCATCGTGCCTCATGTTGAATAACCACTTTTTAAGGCCTCCACTGTGACCAAAATTGCCATTTTTACTGACTTTTCCTCCTACTCAGAAGCTTCTATTTTGACCGATTTCGGGTAGGAAAATGACTCTAAACACACTTATTTTAGTTCCAAAAGTCATAATTCATATGCAATAGTTATTTACAGTCAAAAGAATAAACATTAAAAAATCACCATTCCTGAACATCTGGAGAAAGTTCGACAGGTCCGGGGTCATCGTTTTTCATCAGAAAATTGATTTTTTGGACTGTACAAAAATGATTCAAAATGTCAAATGCATCGTGCCTCATGTTGAATAACCACTTTTTAAGGCCTCACTGTGACCAAAATTGCCATTTTTACTGACTTTTCCTCCTACTCAGAAGCTTCTATTTTGACTGATTTCGGGTAGGAAAATGACTCTAAACACACTTATTTTAGTTCCAAAAGTCATAATTCATATGCAATAGTTATTTACAGTCAAAAGAATAAACATTAAAAAATCACCATTCCTGAACATCTGGAGAAAGTTCGACAGGTCCGGGGTCATCGTTTTTCATCAGAAAATTGATTTTTTGGACTGTACAAAAAATGATTCAAAATGTCAAATGCATCGTGCCTCATGTTGAATAACCACTTTTTAAGGCCTCACTGTGACCAAAATTGCCATTTTTACTGACTTTTCCTCCTACTCAGAAGCTTCTATTTTGACTGATTTCGGGTAGGAAAATGACTCTAAACACACTTATTTTAGTTCCAAAAGTCATAATTCATATGCAATAGTTATTTACAGTCAAAAGAATAAACATTAAAAAATCACCATTCCTGAACATCTGGAGAAAGTTCGACAGGTCCGGGGTCATCGTTTTTCATCAGAAAATTGATTTTTTGGACTGTACAAAAAATGATTCAAAATGTCAAATGCATCGTGCCTCATGTTGAATAACCACTTTTTAAGGCCTCACTGTGACCAAAATTGCCATTTTTACTGACTTTTCCTCCTACTCAGAAGCTTCTATTTTGACTGATTTCGGGTAGGAAAATGACTCTAAACACACTTATTTTAGTTCCAAAAGTCATAATTCATATGCAATAGTTATTTACAGTCAAAAGAATAAACATTAAAAAATCACCATTCCTGAACATCTGGAGAAAGTTCGACAGGTCCGGGGTCATCGTTTTTCATCAGAAAATTGATTTTTTGGACTGTACAAAAAATGATTCAAAATGTCAAATGCATCGTGCCTCATGTTGAATAACCACTTTTTAAGGCCTCACTGTGACCAAAATTGCCATTTTTACTGACTTTTCCTCCTACTCAGAAGCTTCTATTTTGACTGATTTCGGGTAGGAAAATGACTCTAAACACACTTATTTTAGTTCCAAAAGTCATAATTCAATTGCAATAGTTATTTACAGACAAAAGAATAAACATTAAAAATCACCATTCCTGAATATCTGGAGAAAGTTCGACAGGTCCGGGGTCATCGTTTTTCATCAGAAAATTGATTTTTTGGACTGTACAAAAAATGATTCAAAATGTCAAATGCACCGTGCCTCATGTTGAATAACCACTTTTAAGGCCTCACTGTGACCAAAATTGCCATTTTTACTGACTTTTCCTCCTACTCAGAAGCTTCTATTTTGACTGATTTCGGGTAGGAAAATGACTCTAAACACACTTATTTTAGTTCCAAAAGTCATAATTCATATGCAATAGTTATTTACAGTCAAAAGAATAAACATTAAAAAATCACCATTCCTGAACATCTGGAGAAAGTTCGACAGGTCCGGGGTCATCGTTTTTCATCAGAAAATTGATTTTTTGGACTGTACAAAAAATGATTCAAAATGTCAAATGCATCGTGCCTCATGTTGAATAACCACTTTTTAAGGCCTCACTGTGACCAAAATTGCCATTTTTACTGACTTTTCCTCCTACTCAGAAGCTTCTATTTTGACTGATTTCGGGTAGGAAAATGACTCTAAACACACTTATTTTAGTTCCAAAAGTCATAATTCATATGCAATAGTTATTTACAGTCAAAAGAATAAACATTAAAAAATCACCATTCCTGAACATCTGGAGAAAGTTCGACAGGTCCGGGGTCATCGTTTTTCATCAGAAAATTGATTTTTTGGACTGTACAAAAAATGATTCAAAATGTCAAATGCATCGTGCCTCATGTTGAATAACCACTTTTTAAGGCCTCACTGTGACCAAAATTGCCATTTTTACTGACTTTTCCTCCTATTCAGAAGCTTCTATTTTGACTAATTTCGGGTAGGAAAATGACTCTAAACACACTTATTTTAGTTCCAAAAGTCGATAATTCATATGCAATAGTTATTTACAGTCAAAAGAATAAACATTAAAAATCACCATTCCTGAACATCTGGAGAAAGTTCGACAGGTCCGGGGTCATCGTTTTTCATCAGAAAATTGATTTTTTGGACTGTACAAAAAATGATTCAAAATGTCAAATGCATCGTGCCTCATGTTGAATAACCACTTTTTAAGGCCTCACTGTGACCAAAATTGCCATTTTTAACTGACTTTTCCTCCTACTCAGAAGCTTCTATTTTGACTGATTTCGGGTAGGAAAATGACTCTAAACACACTTATTTTAGTTCCAAAAGTCATAATTCATATGCAATAGTTATTTACAGTCAAAAGAATAAACATTAAAAAATCACCATTCCTGAACATCTGGAGAAAGTTCGACAGGTCCGGGGTCATCGTTTTTCATCAGAAAATTGATTTTTTGGACTGTACAAAAAATGATTCAAAATGTCAAATGCATCGTGCCTCATGTTGAATAACCACTTTTTAAGGCCTCACTGTGACCAAAATTGCCATTTTTACTGACTTTTCCTCCTACTCAGAAGCTTCTATTTTGACTGATTTCGGGTAGGAAAATGACTCTAAACACACTTATTTTAGTTCCAAAAGTCATAATTCATATGCAATAGTTATTTACAGTCAAAAGAATAAACATTAAAAAAATCACCATTCCTGAACATCTGGAGAAAGTTCGACAGGTCCGGGGTCATCGTTTTTCATCAGAAAATTGATTTTTTGGACTGTACAAAAAATGATTCAAAATGTCAAATGCATCGTGCCTCATGTTGAATAACCACTTTTAAGGCCTCACTGTGACCAAAATTGCCATTTTTACATTACTTTTCCTCCTACTCAGAATCTTCTATTTTGACTGATTTCGGGTAGGAAAATGACTCTAAACACACTTATTTTAGTTCCAAAAGTCATAATTCATATGCAATAGTTATTTACAGTCAAAAGAATAAACATTAAAAAATCACCATTCCTGAACATCTGGAGAAAGTTCGACAGGTCCGGGGTCATCGTTTTTCATCAGAAAATTGATTTTTTTGGACTGTACAAAAAATGATTCAAAATGTCAAATGCATCGTGCCTCATGTTGAATAACCACTTTTTAAGGCCTCACTGTGACCAAAATTGCCATTTTTACTGACTTTTCCTCCTACTCAGAAGCTTCTATTTTGACTGATTTCGGGTAGGAAAATGACTCTAAACACACTTATTTTAGTTCCAAAAGTCATAATTCATATGCAATAGTTATTTACAGTCAAAAGAATAAACATTAAAAAATCACCATTCCTGAACATCTGGAGAAAGTTCGACAGGTCCGGGGTCATCGTTTTTCATCAGAAAATTGATTTTTTGGACTGTACAAAAAATGATTCAAAATGTCAAATGCATCGTGCCTCATGTTGAATAACCACTTTTTAAGGCCTCACTGTGACCAAAATTGCCATTTTTACTGACTTTTCCTCCTACTCAGAAGCTTCTATTTTGACTGATTTCGGGTAGGAAAATGACTCTAAACACACTTATTTTAGTTCCAAAAGTCATAATTCATATGCAATAGTTATTTACAGTCAAAAGAATAAACATTAAAAAATCACCATTCCTGAACATCTGGAGAAAGTTCGACAGGTCCGGGGTCATCGTTTTTCATCAGAAAATTGATTTTTTGGACTGTACAAAAAATGATTCAAAATGTCAAATGCATCGTGCCTCATGTTGAATAACCACTTTTTAAGGCCTCACTGTGACCAAAATTGCCATTTTTACTGACTTTTCCTCCTACTCAGAAGCTTCTATTTTGACTGATTTCGGGTAGGAAAATGACTCTAAACACACTTATTTTAGTTCCAAAAGTCATAATTCATATGCAATAGTTATTTACAGTCAAAAGAATAAACATTAAAAAATCACCATTCCTGAACATCTGGAGAAAGTTCGACAGGTCCGGGGTCATCGTTTTTCATCAGAAAATTTATTTTTTGGACTGTACAAAAAATGATTCAAAATGTCAAATGCATCGTGCCTCATGTTGAATAACCACTTTTTAAGGCCTCACTGTGACCAAAATTGCCATTTTTACTGACTTTTCCTCCTACTCAGAAGCTTCTATTTTGACTGATTTCGGGTAGGAAAATGACTCTAAACACACTTATTTTAGTTCCAAAAGTCATAATTCATATGCAATAGTTATTTACAGTCAAAAGAATAAACATTAAAAAATCACCATTCCTGAACATCTGGAGAAAGTTCGACAGGTCCGGGGTCATCGTTTTTCATCAGAAAATTGATTTTTTGGACTGTACAAAAAATGATTCAAAATGTCAAATGCATCGTGCCTCATGTTGAATAACCACTTTTAAGGCCTCACTGTGACCAAAATTGCCATTTTTACTGACTTTTCCTCCTACTCAGAAGCTTCTATTTTGACTGATTTCGGGTAGGAAAATGACTCTAAACACACTTATTTTAGTTCCAAAAGTCATAATTCATATGCAATAGTTATTTACAGTCAAAAGAATAAACATTAAAAAATCACCATTCCTGAACATCTGGAGAAAGTTCGACAGGTCCGGGGTCATCGTTTTTCATCAGAAAATTGATTTTTGGACTGTACAAAAAATGATTCAAAATGTCAAATGCATCGTGCCTCATGTTGAATAACCACTTTTTAAGGCCTCACTGTGACCAAAATTGCCATTTTTACTGACTTTTCCTCCTACTCAGAAGCTTCTATTTTGACTGATTTCGGGTAGGAAAATGACTCTAAACACACTTATTTTAGTTCCAAAAGTCATAATTCATATGCAATAGTTATTTACAGTCAAAAGAATAAACATTAAAAAATCACCATTCCTGAACATCTGGAGAAAGTTCGACAGGTCCGGGGTCATCGTTTTTCATCAGAAAATTGATTTTTGGACTGTACAAAAAATGATTCAAAATGTCAAATGCATCGTGCCTCATGTTGAATAACCACTTTTTAAGGCCTCACTGTGACCAAAATTGCCATTTTTACTGACTTTTCCTCCTACTCAGAAGCTTCTATTTTGACTGATTTCGGGCAGGAAAATGACTCTAAACACACTTATTTTAGTTCCAAAAGTCATAATTCATATGCAATAGTTATTTACAGTCAAAAGAATAAACATTAAAAAATCACCATTCCTGAACATCTGGAGAAAGTTCGACAGGTCCGGGGTCATCGTTTTTCATCAGAAAATTGATTTTTTGGACTGTACAAAAAATGATTCAAAATGTCAAATGCATCGTGCCTCATGTTGAATAACCACTTTTTAAGGCCTCACTGTGACCAAAATTGCCATTTTTACTGACTTTTCCTCCTACTCAGAAGCTTCTATTTTGACTGATTTCGGGTAGGAAAATGACTCTAAACACACTTATTTTAGTTCCAAAAGTCATAATTCATATGCAATAGTTATTTACAGTCAAAAGAATAAACATTAAAAAATCACCATTCCTGAACATCTGGAGAAAGTTCGACAGGTCCGGGGTCATCGTTTTTCATCAGAAAATTTGATTTTTTGGACTGTACAAAAAATGATTCAAAATGTCAAATGCATCGTGCCTCATGTTGAATAACCACTTTTTAAGGCCTCACTGTGACCAAAATTGCCATTTTTACTGACTTTTCCTCCTACTCAGAAGCTTCTATTTTGACTGATTTCGGGTAGGAAAATGACTCTAAACACACTTATTTTAGTTCCAAAAAGTCATAATTCATATGCAATAGTTATTTACAGTCAAAAGAATAAACATTAAAAAATCACCATTCCTGAACATCTGGAGAAAGTTCGACAGGTCCGGGGTCATCGTTTTTCATCAGAAAATTGATTTTTTGGACTGTACAAAAAATGATTCAAAATGTCAAATGCATCGTGCCTCATGTTGAATAACCACTTTTTAAGGCCTCACTGTGACCAAAATTGCCATTTTTACTGACTTTTCCTCCTACTCAGAAGCTTCTATTTTGACTGATTTCGGGTAGGAAAATGACTCTAAACACACTTATTTTAGTTCCAAAAGTCATAATTCATATGCAATAGTTATTTACAGTCAAAAGAATAAACATTAAAAAATCACCATTCCTGAACATCTGGAGAAAGTTCGACAGGTCCGGGGTCATCGTTTTTCATCAGAAAATTGATTTTTTGGACTGTACAAAAATGATTCAAAATGTCAAATGCATCGTGCCTCATGTTGAATAACCACTTTTTAAGGCCTCACTGTGACCAAAATTGCCATTTTTACTGACTTTTCCTCCTACTCAGAAGATTCTATTTTGACTGATTTCTGGCAGGAAAATGACTCTAAACACACTTATTTTAGTTCCAAAAGTCATAATTCATATGCAATAGTTATTTACAGTCAAAAGAATAAACATTAAAAAATCACCATTCCTGAACATCTGGAGAAAGTTCGACAGGTCCGGGGTCATCGTTTTTCATCAGAAAATTGATTTTTTGGACTGTACAAAAAATGATTCAAAATGTCAAATGCATCGTGCCTCATGTTGAATAACCACTTTTAAGGCCTCACTGTGACCAAAATTGCCATTTTTACTGACTTTTCCTCCTACTCAGAAGCTTCTATTTTGACTGATTTCGGGTAGGAAAATGACTCTAAACACACTTATTTTAGTTCCAAAAGTCATAATTCATATGCAATAGTTATTTACAGTCAAAAGAATAAACATTAAAAAATCACCATTCCTGAACATCTGGAGAAAGTTCGACAGGTCCGGGGTCATCGTTTTTCATCAGAAAATTGATTTTTGGACTGTACAAAAAATGATTCAAAATGTCAAATGCATCGTGCCTCATGTTGAATAACCACTTTTTAAGGCCTCACTGTGACCAAAATTGCCATTTTTACTGACTTTTCCTCCTACTCAGAAGCTTCTATTTTGACTGATTTCGGGTAGGAAAATGACTCTAAACACACTTATTTTAGTTCCAAAAGTCATAATTCATATGCAATAGTTATTTACAGTCAAAAGAATAAACATTAAAAAATCACCATTCCTGAACATCTGGAGAAAGTTCGACAGGTCCAGGGTCATCGTTTTTCATCAGAAAATTGATTTTTTGGACTGTACAAAAAATGATTCAAAATGTCAAATGCATCGTGCCTCATGTTGAATAACCACTTTTTAAGGCCTCACTGTGACCAAAATTGCCATTTTTACTGACTTTTCCTCCTACTCAGAAGCTTCTATTTTGACTGATTTCGGGTAGGAAAATGACTCTAAACACACTTATTTTAGTTCCAAAAGTCATAATTCATATGCAATAGTTATTTACAGTCAAAAGAATAAACATTAAAAATCACCATTCCTGAACATCTGGAGAAAGTTCGACAGGTCCGGGGTCATCGTTTTTCATCAGAAAATTGATTTTTTGGACTGTACAAAAAATGATTCAAAATGTCAAATGCATCGTGCCTCATGTTGAATAACCACTTTTTAAGGCCTCACTGTGACCAAAATTGCCATTTTTACTGACTTTTCCTCCTACTCAGAAGCTTCTATTTTGACTGATTTCGGGTAGGAAAATGACTCTAAACACACTTATTTTAGTTCCAAAAGTCATAATTCATATGCAATAGTTATTTACAGTCAAAAGAATAAACATTAAAAAATCACCATTCCTGAACATCTGGAGAAAGTTCGACAGGTCCGGGGTCATCGTTTTTCATCAGAAAATTGATTTTTTGGACTGTACAAAAAATGATTCAAAATGTCAAATGCATCGTGCCTCATGTTGAATAACCACTTTTTAAGGCCTCACTGTGACCAAAATTGCCATTTTTACTGACTTTTCCTCCTACTCAGAAGCTTCTATTTTGACTGATTTCGGGTAGGAAAATGACTCTAAACACACTTATTTTAGTTCCAAAAGTCATAATTCATATGCAATAGTTATTTACAGTCAAAAGAATAAACATTAAAAAATCACCATTCCTGAACATCTGGAGAAAGTTCGACAGGTCCGGGGTCATCGTTTTTCATCAGAAAATTGATTTTTTTGGACTGTACAAAAAATGATTCAAAATGTCAAATGCATCGTGCCTCATGTTGAATAACCACTTTTTAAGGCCTCACTGTGACCAAAATTGCCATTTTTACTGACTTTTCCTCCTACTCAGAAGCTTCTATTTTGACTGATTTCGGGTAGGAAAATGACTCTAAACACACTTATTTTAGTTCCAAAAGTCATAATTCATATGCAATAGTTATTTACAGTCAAAAGAATAAACATTAAAAAATCACCATTCCTGAACATCTGGAGAAAGTTCGACAGGTCCGGGGTCATCGTTTTTCATCAGAAAATTGATTTTTGGACTGTACAAAAAATGATTCAAAATGTCAAATGCATCGTGCCTCATGTTGAATAACCACTTTTTAAGGCCTCACTGTGACCAAAATTGCCATTTTTACTGACTTTTCCTCCTACTCAGAAGCTTCTATTTTGACTGATTTCGGGTAGGAAAATGACTCTAAACACACTTATTTTAGTTCCAAAAGTCATAATTCATATGCAATAGTTATTTACAGTCAAAAGAATAAACATTAAAAAATCACCATTCCTGAACATCTGGAGAAAGTTCGACAGGTCCGGGGTCATCGTTTTTCATCAGAAAATTGATTTTTGGACTGTACAAAAAATGATTCAAAATGTCAAATGCATCGTGCCTCATGTTGAATAACCACTTTTTAAGGCCTCACTGTGACCAAAATTGCCATTTTTACTGACTTTTCCTCCTACTCAGAAGCTTCTATTTTGACTGATTTCGGCAGGAAAATGACTCTAAACACACTTATTTTAGTTCCAAAAGTCATAATTCATATGCAATAGTTATTTACAGTCAAAAGAATAAACATTAAAAAATCACCATTCCTGAACATCTGGAGAAAGTTCGACAGGTCCGGGGTCATCGTTTTTCATCAGAAAATTGATTTTTTGGACTGTACAAAAAATGATTCAAAATGTCAAATGCATCGTGCCTCATGTTGAATAACCACTTTTTAAGGCCTCACTGTGACCAAAATTGCCATTTTTACTGACTTTTCCTCCTACTCAGAAGCTTCTATTTTGACTGATTTCGGGTAGGAAAATGACTCTAAACACACTTATTTTAGTTCCAAAAGTCATAATTCATATGCAATAGTTATTTACAGTCAAAAGAATAAACATTAAAAAATCACCATTCCTGAACATCTGGAGAAAGTTCGACAGGTCCGGGGTCATCGTTTTTCATCAGAAAATTGATTTTTTGGACTGTACAAAAAATGATTCAAAATGTCAAATGCATCGTGCCTCATGTTGAATAACCACTTTTTAAGGCCTCACTGTGACCAAAATTGCCATTTTTACTGACTTTTCCTCCTACTCAGAAGCTTCTATTTTGACTGATTTCGGGTAGGAAAATGACTCTAAACACACTTATTTTAGTTCCAAAAGTCATAATTCATATGCAATAGTTATTTACAGTCAAAAGAATAAACATTAAAAAATCACCATTCCTGAACATCTGGAGAAAGTTCGACAGGTCCGGGGTCATCGTTTTTCATCAGAAAATTGATTTTTTGGACTGTACAAAAAATGATTCAAAATGTCAAATGCATCGTGCCTCATGTTGAATAACCACTTTTTAAGGCCTCACTGTGACCAAAATTGCCATTTTTACTGACTTTTCCTCCTACTCAGAAGCTTCTATTTTGACTGATTTCGGGTAGGAAAATGACTCTAAACACACTTATTTTAGTTCCAAAAGTCATAATTCATATGCAATAGTTATTTACAGTCAAAAGAATAAACATTAAAAAATCACCATTCCTGAACATCTGGAGAAAGTTCGACAGGTCCGGGGTCATCGTTTTTCATCAGAAAATTGATTTTTGGACTGTACAAAAAATGATTCAAAATGTCAAATGCATCGTGCCTCATGTTGAATAACCACTTTTTAAGGCCTCACTGTGACCAAAATTGCCATTTTTACTGACTTTTCCTCCTACTCAGAAGCTTCTATTTTGACTGATTTCGGGTAGGAAAATGACTCTAAACACACTTATTTTAGTTCCAAAAGTCATAATTCATATGCAATAGTTATTTACAGTCAAAAGAATAAACATTAAAAAATCACCATTCCTGAACATCTGGAGAAAGTTCGACAGGTCCGGGGTCATCGTTTTTCATCAGAAAATTGATTTTTTGGACTGTACAAAAAATGATTCAAAATGTCAAATGCATCGTGCCTCATGTTGAATAACCACTTTTTAAGGCCTCACTGTGACCAAAATTGCCATTTTTACTGACTTTTCCTCCTACTCAGAAGCTTCTATTTTGACTGATTTCGGGCAGGAAAATGACTCTAAACACACTTATTTTAGTTCCAAAAGTCATAATTCATATGCAATAGTTATTTACAGTCAAAAGATTAAACATTAAAAAATCACCATTCCTGACCATCTGGAGAAAGTTCGACAGGTCCGGGGTCATCGTTTTTCATCAGAAAATTGATTTTTTGGACTGTACAAAAATGATTCAAAATGTCAATTGCATCGTGCCTCATGTTGAATAACCACTTTTTAAGGCCTCACTGTGACCAAAATTGCCATTTTTACATTACTTTTCCTCCTACTCAGAATCTTCTATTTTGACTGATTTCGGGTAGGAAAATGACTCTAAACACACTTATTTTAGTTCCAAAAGTCATAATTCATATGCAATAGTTATTTACAGTCAAAAGATTAAACATTAAAAATCACCATTCCTGACCATCTGGAGAAAGTTCGACAGGTCCGGGGTCATCGTTTTCATCAGAAAATTGATTTTTTGGACTGTACAAAAAATGATTCAAAATGTCAATTGCATCGTGCCTCATGTTGAATAACCACTTTTTAAGGCCTCACTGTGACCAAAATTGCCATTTTTACTAGACTTTTCCTCCTACTCAGAAGCTTCTATTTTGACTGATTTCGGGCAGGAAAATGACTCTAAACACACTTATTTTAGTTCCAAAAGTGATAATTCATATGCAATAGTTATTTACAGTCAAAAGAATAAACATTAAAAAATCACCATTCCTGACCATCTGGAGAAAGTTCGACAGGTCCGGGGTCATCGTTTTTCATCAGAAAATTGATTTTTGGACTGTACAAAAAATGATTCAAAATGATGGTACCTCATGTTGAATAACCACTTTTTAAGGCCTCACTGTGACCAAAATTGCCATTTTTACCGACTTTTCCTCCTACTCAGAAGCTTCTATTTTGACTGATTTCGGCAGGAAAATGACTCTAAACACACTTATTTTAGTTCCAAAAGTGATAATTCATATGCAATAGTTATTTACAGTCAAAAGATTAAACATTAAAAAATCACCATTCCTGACCATCTGGAGAAAGTTCGACAGGTCCGGGGTCATCGTTTTTCATCAGAAAATTGATTTTTGGGACTGTACAAAAAATGATTCAAAATGTCAAATGCATCGTGCCTCATGTTGAATACCCACTTTTTAAGGCCTCACTGTGACCAAAATTGCCATTTTTACAGACTTTTCCTCCTACTCAGAAGCTTCTATTTTGACTGATTTCGGGCAGGAAAATGACTCTAAACACACTTATTTTAGTTCCAAAAGTCATAATTCATATGCAATAGTTATTTACAGTCAAAAGATTAAACATTAAAAAATCACCATTCCTGACCATCTGGAGAAAGTTCGACAGGTCCGGGGTCATCGTTTTTCATCAGAAAATTGATTTTTTGGACTGTACAAAAAATGATTCAAAATGTCAATTGGATCGTGCCTCATGTTGAATAACCACTTTTTAAGGCCTCACAGTGACCAAAATTGCCATTTTTACTGACTTTTCCTCCTACTCAGAAGCTTCTATTTTGACTGATTTCGGGCAGGAAAATGACTCTAAACACACTTATTTTTAGTTCCAAAAGTGATAATTCACATGCAATAGTTATTTACAGTCAAAAGATTAAACATTAAAAAATCACCATTCCTGACCATCTGGAGAAAGTTCGACAGGTCCGGGGTCATCGTTTTTCATCAGAAAATTGATTTTTTGGACTGTACAAAAAATGATTCAAAATGTCAATTGGATCGTGCCTCATGTTGAATAACCACTTTTTAAGGCCTCACTGTGACCAAAATTGCCATTTTTACTAACTTTTCCTCCTACTCAGAAGCTTCTATTTTGACTGATTTCGGGCAGGAAAATGACTCTAAACACACTTATTTTAGTTCCAAAAGTGATAATTCATATGCAATAGTTATTTACAGTCAAAAGATTAAACATTAAAAAATCACCATTCCTGACCATCTGGAGAAAGTTCGACAGGTCCGGGGTCATCGTTTTTCATCAGAAAATTGATTTTTTGGACTGTACAAAAAATGATTCAAAATGTCAAATGCATCGTGCCTCATGTTGAATAACCACTTTTTAAGGCCTCACAGTGACCAAAATTGCCATTTTTACAGACTTTTCCTCCTACTCAGAAGCTTCTATTTTGACCGATTTCGGGCAGGAAAATGACTCTAAACACACTTATTTTAGTTCCAAAAGTGATAATTCATATGCAATAGTTATTTACAGTCAAAAGATTAAACATTAAAAAATCACCATTCCTGACCATCTGGAGAAAGTTCGACAGGTCCGGGGTCATCGTTTTTCATCAGAAAATTGATTTTTTGGACTGTACAAAAAATGATTCAAAATGTCAATTGAATCGTGCCTCATGTTGAATAACCACTTTTTAAGGCCTCACAGTGACCAAAATTGCCATTTTTACTGACTTTTCCTCCTACTCAGAAGCTTCTATTTTGACTGATTTCGGGCAGGAAAATGACTCTAAATACACTTATTTTAGTTCCAAAAGTGATAATTCATATGCAATAGTTATTTACAGTCAAAAGATTAAACATTAAAAAATCACCATTCCTGACCATCTGGAGAAAGTTCGACAGGTCCGGGGTCAACGTTTTTCATCAGAAAATTGATTTTTTGGACTGTACAAAAAATGATTCAAAATTTCAATTGAATCGTGCCTCATGTTGAATAACCACTTTTTAAGGCCTCACAGTGACCAAAATTGCCATTTTTACAGACTTTTCCTCCTACTCAGAAGCTTCTATTTTGACTGATTTCGGCCAGGAAAATGACTCTAAACACACTTATTTTAGTTCCAAAAGTGATAATTCATATGCAATAGTTATTTACAGTCAAAAGATTAAACATTAAAAAATCACCATTCCTGACCATCTGGAGAAAGTTCGACAGGTCCGGGGTCATCGTTTTTCATCAGAAAATTGATTTTTTGGACTGTACAAAAAATGATTCAAAATGTCAATTGAATCGTGCCTCATGTTGAATAACCACTTTTTAAGGCCTCACAGTGACCAAAATTGCCATTTTTACAGACTTTTCCTCCTACTCAGAAGCTTCTATTTTGACTGATTTCGGGCAGGAAAATGACTCTAAACACACTTATTTTAGTTCCAAAAGTGATAATTCATATGCAATAGTTATTTACAGTCAAAAGATTAAACATTAAAAAATCACCATTACTGACCATCTGGAGAAAGTTCGACAGGTCCGGGGTCATCGTTTTTCATCAGAAAATTGATTTTTTGGACTGTACAAAAAATGATTCAAAATGTCAATTGGATCGTGCCTCATGTTGAATAACCACTTTTTAAGGCCTCACAGTGACCAAAATTGCCATTTTTGATGACTTTTCCTCCTACTCAGAAGCTTCTATTTTGACCGATTTCGGGCAGGAAAATGACTCTAAACACACTTATTTTAGTTCCAAAAGTGATAATTCATATGCAATAGTTATTTACAGTCAAAAGATTAAACATTAAAAAATCACCATTCCTGACCATCTGGAGAAAGTTCGACAGGTCCGGGGTCATCGTTTTTCATCAGAAAATTGATTTTTGGACTGTACAAAAAATGATTCAAAATGTCAAATGGATCGTGCCTCATGTTGAATAACCACTTTTTAAGGCCTCACAGTGACCAAAATTGCCATTTTTACAGACTTTTCCTCCTACTCAGAAGCTTCTATTTTGACTGATTTCGGGCAGGAAAATGACTCTAAACACACTTATTTTAGTTCCAAAAGTGATAATTCATATGCAATAGTTATTTACAGTCAAAAGATTAAACATTAAAAAATCACCATTACTGACCATCTGGAGAAAGTTTGACAGGTCCGGGGTCATCGTTTTTCATCAGAAAATTGATTTTTTTGGACTGTACAAAAAATGATTCAAAATGTCAAATGGATCGTGCCTCATGTTGAATAACCACTTTTTAAGGCCTCACAGTGACCAAAATTGCCATTTTTACAGACTTTTCCTCCTACTCAGAAGCTTCTATTTTGACTGATTTCGGGCAGGAAAATGACTCTAAACACACTTATTTTAGTTCCAAAAGTGATAATTCATATGCAATAGTTATTTACAGTCAAAAGATTAAACATTAAAAAATCACCATTCCTGACCATCTGGAGAAAGTTCGACAGGTCCGGGGTCATCGTTTTTCATCAGAAAATTGATTTTTGGACTGTACAAAAAATGATTCAAAATGTCAAATGCATCGTGCCTCATGTTGAATAACCACTTTTTAAGGCCTCACAGTGACCAAAATTGCCATTTTTACTGACTTTTCCTCCTACTCAGAAGCTTCTATTTTGACTGATTTCGGGTAGGAAAATGACTCTAAACACACTTATTTTAGTTCCAAAAGTGATAATTCATATGCAATAGTTATTTACAGTCAAAAGATTAAACATTAAAAAATCACCATTCCTGACCATCTGGAGAAAGTTCGACAGGTCCGGGGTCATCGTTTTCATCAGAAAATTGATTTTTTGGACTGTACAAAAAATGATTCAAAATGTCAATTGCATCGTGCCTCATGTTGAATAACCACTTTTTAAGGCCTCACAGTGACCAAAATTGCCATTTTTACTGACTTTTCCTCCTACTCAGAAGCTTCTATTTTGACCGATTTCGGGCAGGAAAATGACTCTAAACACACTTATTTTAGTTCCAAAAGTGATAATTCATATGCAATAGTTATTTACAGTCAAAAGATTAAACATTAAAAAATCACCATTCCTGACCATCTGGAGAAAGTTCGACAGGTCCGGGGTCATCGTTTTTCATCAGAAAATTGATTTTTTGGACTGTACAAAAAATGATTCAAAATGTCAAATGCATCGTGCCTCATGTTGAATAACCACTTTTTAAGGCCTCACTGTGACCAAAATTGCCATTTTTACAGACTTTTCCTCCTACTCAGAAGCTTCTATTTTGACAGATTTCGGGCAGGAAAATGACTCTAAACACACTTATTTTAGTTCCAAAAGTCATAATTCATATGCAATAGTTATTTACAGTCAAAAGATTAAACATTAAAAATCACCATTACTGACCATCTGGAGAAAGTTCGACAGGTCCGGGGTCATCGTTTTTCATCAGAAAATTGATTTTTTGGACTGTACAAAAAATGATTCAAAATGTCAATTGTATCGTGCCTCATGTTGAATAACCACTTTTAAGGCCTCACAGTGACCAAAATTGCCATTTTTACTGACTTTTCCTCCTACTCAGAAGCTTCTATTTTGACTGATTTCGGGCAGGAAAATGACTCTAAACACACTTATTTTAGTTCCAAAAGTGATAATTCATATGCAATAGTTATTTACAGTCAAAAGATTAAACATTAAAAATCACCATTACTGACCATCTGGAGAAAGTTCGACAGGTCCGGGGTCATCGTTTTTCATCAGAAAATTGATTTTTTGGACTGTACAAAAAATGATTCAAAATGTCAATTGGATCGTGCCTCATGTTGAATAACCACTTTTTAAGGCCTCACAGTGACCAAAATTGCCATTTTTTTTAGACTTTTCCTCCTACTCAGAAGCTTCTATTTTGACTGATTTCGGGCAGGAAAATGACTCTAAACACACTTATTTTAGTTCCAAAAGTGATAATTCATATGCAATAGTTATTTACAGTCAAAAGATTAAACATTAAAAAATCACCATTCCTGACCATCTGGAGAAAGTTCGACAGGTCCGGGGTCATCGTTTTTCATCAGAAAATTAATTTTTTGGACTGTACAAAAAATGATTCAAAATGTCAATTGGATCGTGCCTCATGTTGAATAACCACTTTTTAAGGCCTCACAGTGACCAAAATTGCCATTTTTACAGACTTTTCCTCCTACTCAGAAGCTTCTATTTTGACTGATTTCGGGTAGGAAAATGACTCTAAACACACTTATTTTAGTTCCAAAAGTGATAATTCATATGCAATAGTTATTTACAGTCAAAAGATTAAACATTAAAAAATCACCATTCCTGACCATCTGGAGAAAGTTCGACAGGTCCGGGGTCATCGTTTTTCATCAGAAAATTGATTTTTTGGACTGTACAAAAAATGATTCAAAATGTCAATTGCATCGTGCCTCATGTTGAATAACCACTTTTTAAGGCCTCACAGTGACCAAAATTGCCATTTTTACAGACTTTTCCTCCTACTCAGAAGCTTCTATTTTGACTGATTTCGGGCAGGAAAATGACTCTAAACACACTTATTTTAGTTCCAAAAGTGATAATTCATATGCAATAGTTATTTACAGTCAAAAGATTAAACATTAAAAAATCACCATTCCTGACCATCTGGAGAAAGTTCGACAGGTCCGGGGTCATCGTTTTTCATCAGAAAATTGATTTTTGGACTGTACAAAAAATGATTCAAAATGTCAATTGGATCGTGCCTCATGTTGAATAACCACTTTTTAAGGCCTCACAGTGACCAAAATTGCCATTTTTACAGACTTTTCCTCCTACTCAGAAGCTTCTATTTTGACCGATTTCGGGCAGGAAAATGACTCTAAACACACTTATTTTAGTTCCAAAAGTGATAATTCACATGCAATAGTTATTTACAGTCAAAAGATTAAACATTAAAAAATCACCATTACTGACCATCTGGAGAAAGTTCGACAGGTCCGGGGTCATCGTTTTTCATCAAAAAATTGATTTTTCGAATCTACAAAAAATTATTCAAAATGTCAATTGGATCGTGCCTCATGTTGAATAATCACTTTTTAAGGCCTCTCAGTGACCAAAATTGCCATTTTTACAGACTTTCCTCCTACTCAGAAGCTTCTATTTTGACCGATTTCGGGCAGGAAAATGACTCTAAACACACTTATTTTAGTTCCAAAAGTGATAATTCATATGCAATAGTTATTTACAGTCAAAAGATTAAACATTAAAAAATCACCATTACTGACCATCTGGAGAAAGTTCGACAGGTCCGGGGTCATCGTTTTTCATCAGAAAATTGATTTTTTGGACTGTACAAAAAATGATTCAAAATGTCAATTGGATCGTGCCTCATGTTGAATAACCACTTTTTAAGGCCTCACAGTGACCAAAATTGCCATTTTTACAGACTTTTCCTCCTACTCAGAAGCTTCTATTTTGACCGATTTCGGGCAGGAAAAAGACTCTAAACACACTTATTTTAGTTCCAAAAGTGATAATTCACATGCAATAGTTATTTACAGTCAAAAGATTAAACATTAAAAAATCACCATTCCTGACCATCTGGAGAAAGTTCGACAGGTCCGGGGTCATCGTTTTTCATCAGAAAATTGATTTTTGGACTGTACAAAAAATGATTCAAAATGTCAATTGGATCGTGCCTCATGTTGAATAACCACTTTTTAAGGCCTCACAGTGACCAAAATTGCCATTTTTACAGACTTTTCCTCCTACTCAGAAGCTTCTATTTTGACCGATTTCGGGCAGGAAAATGACTCTAAACACACTTATTTTAGTTCCAAAAGTGATAATTCACATGCAATAGTTATTTACAGTCAAAAGATTAAACATTAAAAAATCACCATTCCTGACCATCTGGAGAAAGTTCGACAGGTCCGGGGTCATCGTTTTTCATCAGAAAATTGATTTTTTGGACTGTACAAAACATGATTCAAAATGTCAATTGGATCGTGCCTCATGTTGAATAACCACTTTTTAAGGCCTCACAGTGACCAAAATTGCCATTTTTACAGACTTTTCCTCCTACTCAGAAGCTTCTATTTTGACCGATTTCGGGCAGGAAAATGACTCTAAACACACTTATTTTAGTTCCAAAAGTGATAATTCACATGCAATAGTTATTTACAGTCAAAAGATTAAACATTAAAAAATCACCATTCCTGACCATCTGGAGAAAGTTCGACAGGTCCGGGGTCATCGTTTTTCATCAGAAAATTGATTTTTTGGACTGTACAAAAAATGATTCAAAATGTCAATTGGATCGTGCCTCATGTTGAATAACCACTTTTTAAGGCCTCACAGTGACCAAAATTGCCATTTTTACAGACTTTTCCTCCTACTCAGAAGCTTCTATTTTGACCGATTTCGGGCAGGAAAATGACTCTAAACACACTTATTTTAGTTCCAAAAGTGATAATTCATATGCAATAGTTATTTACAGTCAAAAGATTAAACATTAAAAAATCACCATTACTGACCATCTGGAGAAAGTTCGACAGGTCCGGGGTCATCGTTTTTCATCAGAAAATTGATTTTTTGGACTGTACAAAAAATGATTCAAAATGTCAATTGAATCGTGCCTCATGTTGAATAACCACTTTTTAAGGCCTCACAGTGACCAAAATTGCCATTTTTACAGACTTTTCCTCCTACTCAGAAGCTTCTATTTTGACTGATTTCGGGCAGGAAAATGACTCTAAATACACTTATTTTAGTTCCAAAAGTGATAATTCATATGCAATAGTTATTTACAGTCAAAAGATTAAACATTAAAAAATCACCATTCCTGACCATCTGGAGAAAGTTCGACAGGTCCGGGGTCATCGTTTTTCATCAGAAAATTGATTTTTTGGACTGTACAAAAAATGATTCAAAATGTCAATTGGATCGTGCCTCATGTTGAATAACCACTTTTTAAGGCCTCACAGTGACCAAAATTGCCATTTTTACAGACTTTTCCTCCTACTCAGAAGCTTCTATTTTGACCGATTTCGGGCAGGAAAATGACTCTAAACACACTTATTTTAGTTCCAAAAGTGATAATTCATATGCAATAGTTATTTACAGTCAAAAGATTAAACATTAAAAAATCACCATTACTGACCATCTGGAGAAAGTTCGACAGGTCCGGGGTCATCGTTTTTCATCAGAAAATTGATTTTTGGACTGTACAAAAAATGATTCAAAATGTCAATTGGATCGTGCCTCATGTTGAATAACCACTTTTTAAGGCCTCACAGTGACCAAAATTGCCATTTTTACAGACTTTTCCTCCTACTCAGAAGCTTCTATTTTGACCGATTTCGGGCAGGAAAATGACTCTAAACACACTTATTTTAGTTCCAAAAGTGATAATTCACATGCAATAGTTATTTACAGTCAAAAGATTAAACATTAAAAAATCACCATTACTGACCATCTGGAGAAAGTTCGACAGGTCCGGGGTCATCGTTTTTCATCAGAAAATTGATTTTTTGGACTGTACAAAAAATGATTCAAAATGTCAATTGGATCGTGCCTCATGTTGAATAACCACTTTTTAAGGCCTCACAGTGACCAAAATTGCCATTTTTACAGACTTTTCCTCCTACTCAGAAGCTTCTATTTTGACCGATTTCGGGCAGGAAAATGACTCTAAACACACTTATTTTAGTTCCAAAAGTGATAATTCACATGCAATAGTTATTTACAGTCAAAAGATTAAACATTAAAAAATCACCATTCCTGACCATCTGGAGAAAGTTCGACAGGTCCGGGGTCATCGTTTTTCATCAGAAAATTAATTTTTTGGACTGTACAAAAAATGATTCAAAATGTCAATTGGATCGTGCCTCATGTTGAATAACCACTTTTAAGGCCTCACAGTGACCAAAATTGCCATTTTTACAGACTTTTCCTCCTACTCAGAAGCTTCTATTTTGACTGATTTCGGGCAGGAAAATGACTCTAAACACACTTATTTTAGTTCCAAAAGTGATAATTCATATGCAATAGTTATTTACAGGGAAAAGATTAAACATTAAAAAATCACCATTCCTGACCATCTGGAGAAAGTTCGACAGGTCCGGGGTCATCGTTTTTCATCAGAAAATTGATTTTTTGGACTGTACAAAAAATGATTCAAAATGTCAATTGGATCGTGCCTCATGTTGAATAACCACTTTTAAGGCCTCACAGTGACCAAAATTGCCATTTTTACAGACTTTTCCTCCTACTCAGAAGCTTCTATTTTGACCGATTTCGGGCAGGAAAATGACTCTAAACACACTTATTTTAGTTCCAAAAGTGATAATTCACATGCAATAGTTATTTACAGTCAAAAGATTAAACATTAAAAAATCACCATTACTGACCATCTGGAGAAAGTTCGACAGGTCCGGGGTCATCGTTTTTCATCAGAAAATTGATTTTTTGGACTGTACAAAAATGATTCAAAATGTCAATTGGATCGTGCCTCATGTTGAATAACCACTTTTTAAGGCCTCAGAGAGACCAAAATTGCCATTTTTACAGACTTTTACTCCTACTCAGAAGCTTCTATTTTGACTGATTTCGGGAAGGAAAATGACTCTAAACACACTTATTTTAGTTCCAAAAGTGATAATTCACATGCAATAGTTATTTACAGTCAAAAGATTAAACATTAAAAAATCACCATTCCTGACCATCTGGAGAAAGTTCGACAGGTCCGGGGTCATCGTTTTTCATCAGAAAATTGATTTTTTGGACTGTACAAAAATGATTCAAAATGTCAATTGCATCGTTCCTCATGTTGAATAACCACTTTTTAAGGCCTCACAGTGACCAGAATTGCCATTTTTACTGACTTTTCCTCCTACTCAGAAGCTTCTATTTTGACTGATTTCGGGCAGGAAAATGACTCTAAACACACTTATTTTAGTTCCAAAAGTGATAATTCACATGCAATAGTTATTTACAGTCAAAAGATTAAACATTAAAAATCACCATTCCTGACCATCTGGAGAAAGTTCGACAGGTCCGGGGTCATCGTTTTTCATCAGAAAATTGATTTTTTGGACTGTACAAAAAATGATTCAAAATGTCAATTGGATCGTGCCTCATGTTGAATAACCACTTTTTAAGGCCTCACAGTGACCAAAATTGCCATTTTTACAGACTTTTCCTCCTACTCAGAAGCTTCTATTTTGACTGATTTCGGGCAGGAAAATGACTCTAAACACACTTATTTTAGTTCCAAAAGTGATAATTCACATGCAATAGTTATTTACAGTCAAAAGATTAAACATTAAAAAATCACCATTACTAACCATCTGGAGAAAGTTCGACAGGTCCGGGTCATCGTTTTTCATCAGAAAATTGATTTTTGGACTGTACAAAAAATGATTCAAAATGTCAATTGGATCGTGCCTCATGTTGAATAACCACTTTTAAGGCCTCACAGTGACCAAAATTGCCATTTTTACAGACTTTTCCTCCTACTCAGAAGCTTCTATTTTGACTGATTTCGGGCAGGAAAATGACTCTAAACACACTTATTTTAGTTCCAAAAGTGATAATTCATATGCAATAGTTATTTACAGTCAAAAGATTAAACATTAAAAAATCACCATTCCTGACCATCTGGAGAAAGTTCGACAGGTCCGGGGTCATCGTTTTTCATCAGAAAATTGATTTTTGGACTGTACAAAAAATGATTCAAAATGTCAATTGGATCGTGCCTCATGTTGAATAACCACTTTTTAAGGCCTCACAGTGACCAAAATTGCCATTTTTACAGACTTTTCCTCCTACTCAGAAGCTTCTATTTTGACTGATTTCGGGCAGGAAAATGACTCTAAACACACTTATTTTAGTTCCAAAAGTGATAATTCACATGCAATAGTTATTTACAGTCAAAAGATTAAACATTAAAAAATCACCATTACTGACCATCTGGAGAAAGTTCGACAGGTCCGGGGTCATCGTTTTTCATCAGAAAATTGATTTTTGGACTGTACAAAAAATGATTCAAAATGTCAATTGGATCGTGCCTCATGTTGAATAACCACTTTTTAAGGCCTCACAGTGACCAAAATTGCCATTTTTACAGACTTTTCCTCCTACTCAGAAGCTTCTATTTTGACCGATTTCGGGCAGGAAAATGACTCTAAACACACTTATTTTAGTTCCAAAAGTGATAATTCACATGCAATAGTTATTTACAGTCAAAAGATTAAACATTAAAAAATCACCATTCCTGACCATCTGGAGAAAGTTCGACAGGTCCGGGGTCATCGTTTTTCATCAGAAAATTGATTTTTTGGACTGTACAAAAAATGATTCAAAATGTCAATTGGATCGTGCCTCATGTTGAATAACCACTTTTTAAGGCCTCACAGTGACCAAAATTGCCATTTTTACAGACTTTTCCTCCTACTCAGAAGCTTCTATTTTGACTGATTTCGGGCAGTAAAATGACTCTAAACACACTTATTTTAGTTTCAAAAGTGATAATTCAAACTGCAATAGTTATTTACAGTCAAAAGATTAAACATAAAAAAATCACCATTCCTGACCATCTGGAGAAAGTTCGACAGGTCCGGGGTCATCGTTTTTCATCAGAAAATTGATTTTTTGGACTGTACAAAAAATGATTCAAAATGTCAATTGGATCGTGCCTCATGTTGAATAACCCCTTTTAAGGCCTCACAGTGACCAAAATTGCCATTTTTACAGACTTTTCCTCCTACTCAGAAGCTTCTATTTTGACCGATTTCGGGCAGGAAAATGACTCTAAACACACTTATTTTAGTTCCAAAAGTGATAATTCACATGCAATAGTTATTTACAGTCAAAAGATTAAACATTAAAAAATCACCATTACTGACCATCTGGAGAAAGTTCGACAGGTCCGGGGTCATCGTTTTTCATCAGAAAATTGATTTTTGGACTGTACAAAAAATGATTCAAAATGTCAATTGGATCGTGCCTCATGTTGAATAACCACTTTTAAGGCCTCACAGTGACCAAAATTGCCATTTTTACAGACTTTTCCTCCTACTCAGAAGCTTCTATTTTGACCGATTTCGGGCAGGAAAATGACTCTAAACACACTTATTTTAGTTCCAAAAGTGATAATTCACATGCAATAGTTATTTACAGTCAAAAGATTAAACATTAAAAAATCACCATTCCTGACCATCTGGAGAAAGTTCGACAGGTCCGGGGTCATCGTTTTTCATCAGAAAATTGATTTTTTGGACTGTACAAAAAATGATTCAAAATGTCAATTGGATCGTGCCTCATGTTGAATAACCACTTTTTAAGGCCTCACAGTGACCAAAATTGCCATTTTTACAGACTTTTCCTCCTACTCAGAAGCTTCTATTTTGACCGATTTCGGGCAGGAAAATGACTCTAAACACACTTATTTTAGTTCCAAAAGTGATAATTCACATGCAATAGTTATTTACAGTCAAAAGATTAAACATTAAAAAATCACCATTACTGACCATCTGGAGAAAGTTCGACAGGTCCGGGGTCATCGTTTTTCATCAGAAAATTGATTTTTTGGACTGTACAAAAATGATTCAAAATGTCAATTGGATCGTGCCTCATGTTGAATAACCACTTTTTAAGGCCTCACAGTGACCAAAATTGCCATTTTTACAGACTTTTCCTCCTACTCAGAAGCTTCTATTTTGACCGATTTCAGGCAGGAAAATGACTCTAAACACACTTATTTTAGTTCCAAAAGTGATAATTCACATGCAATAGTTATTTACAGTCAAAAGATTAAACATTAAAAAATCACCATTCCTGACCATCTGGAGAAAGTTCGACAGGTCCGGGGTCATCGTTTTTCATCAGAAAATTGATTTTTTGGACTGTACAAAAAATGATTCAAAATGTCAATTGGATCGTGCCTCATGTTGAATAACCACTTTTTAAGGCCTCACAGTGACCAAAATTGCCATTTTTACAGACTTTTCCTCCTACTCAGAAGCTTCTATTTTGACCGATTTCGGGCAGGAAAATGACTCTAAACACACTTATTTTAGTTCCAAAAGTGATAATTCACATGCAATAGTTATTTACAGTCAAAAGATTAAACATTAAAAAATCACCATTACTGACCATCTGGAGAAAGTTCGACAGGTCCGGGGTCATCGTTTTTCATCAGAAAATTGATTTTTTGGACTGTACAAAAAATGATTCAAAATGTCAATTGGATCGTGCCTCATGTTGAATAACCACTTTTTAAGGCCTCACAGTGACCAAAATTGCCATTTTTACAGACTTTTCCTCCTACTCAGAAGCTTCTATTTTGACCGATTTCGGGCAGGAAAATGACTCTAAACACACTTATTTTAGTTCCAAAAGTGATAATTCACATGCAATAGTTATTTACAGTCAAAAGATTAAACATTAAAAAATCACCATTCCTGACCATCTGGAGAAAGTTCGACAGGTCCGGGGTCATCGTTTTTCATCAGAAAATTGATTTTTTGGACTGTACAAAAAATGATTCAAAATGTCAATTGGATCGTGCCTCATGTTGAATAACCACTTTTTAAGGCCTCACAGTGACCAAAATTGCCATTTTTACAGACTTTTCCTCCTACTCAGAAGCTTCTATTTTGACTGATTTCGGGCAGGAAAATGACTCTAAACACACTTATTTTAGTTCCAAAAGTGATAATTCACATGCAATAGTTATTTACAGTCAAAAGATTAAACATTAAAAAATCACCATTACTGACCATCTGGAGAAAGTTCGACAGGTCCGGGGTCATGGTTTTTCATCAGAAAATTGATTTTTTGGACTGTACAAAAAATGACTCAAAATGTCAATTGGATCGTGCCTCATGTTGAATAACCACCTTTTAAGGCCTCACAGTGACCAAAATTGCCATTTTTACAGACTTTTCCTCCTACTCAATAGCTTCTATTTTGACTGATTTCGGGGCAGGAAAATGACTCTAAACACACTTATTTTAGTTCCAAAAGTGATAATTCACATGCAATAGTTATTTACAGTCAAAAGATTAAACATTAAAAAATCACCATTACTGACCATCTGGAGAAAGTTCGACAGGTCCGGGGTCATCGTTTTTCATCAGAAAATTGATTTTTTGGACTGTACAAAAAATGATTCAAAATGTCAATTGGATCGTGCCTCATGTTGAATAACCACTTTTTAGGCATCTCATTGACCAAAATTGCCATTTTTACTGACTTTTCATCCTACTCAGAAGCTTCTATTTTGACCGATTTCGGGCAGGAAAATGACTCTAAACACACTTATTTTAGTTCCAAAAGTGATAATTCACATGCAATAGTTATTTACAGTCAAAAGATTAAACATTAAAAATCACCATTCCTGACCATCTGGAGAAAGTTCGACAGGTCCGGGGTCATCGTTTTTCATCAGAAAATTGATTTTTTGGACTGTACAAAAAATGATTCAAAATGTCAATTGGATCGTGCCTCATGTTGAATAACCACTTTTTAAGGCCTCACAGTGACCAAAATTGCCATTTTTACAGACTTTTCCTCCTACTCAGAAGCTTCTATTTTGACCGATTTCGGGCAGGAAAATGACTCTAAACACACTTATTTTAGTTCCAAAAGTGATAATTCACATGCAATAGTTATTTACAGTCAAAAGATTAAACATTAAAAATCACCATTACTGACCATCTGGAGAAAGTTCGACAGGTCCGGGGTCATCGTTTTTCATCAGAAAATTGATTTTTTGGACTGTACAAAAAATGATTCAAAATGTCAATTGGATCGTGCCTCATGTTGAATAACCACTTTTTAAGGCCTCACAGTGACCAAAATTGCCATTTTTACAGACTTTTCCTCCTACTCAGAAGCTTCTATTTTGACCGATTTCGGGCAGGAAAATGACTCTAAACACACTTATTTTAGTTCCAAAAGTGATAATTCACATGCAATAGTTATTTACAGTCAAAAGATTAAACATTAAAAAATCACCATTCCTGACCATCTGGAGAAAGTTCGACAGGTCCGGGGTCATCGTTTTTCATCAGAAAATTGATTTTTTGGACTGTACAAAAAATGATTCAAAATGTCAATTGGATCGTGCCTCATGTTGAATAACCACTTTTTAAGGCCTCACAGTGACCAAAATTGCCATTTTTACAGACTTTTCCTCCTACTCAGAAGCTTCTATTTTGACTGATTTCGGGCAGGAAAATGACTCTAAACACACTTATTTTAGTTCCAAAAGTGATAATTCACATGCAATAGTTATTTACAGTCAAAAGATTAAACATTAAAAAATCACCATTCCTGACCATCTGGAGAAAGTTCGACAGGTCCGGGGTCATCGTTTTTCATCAGAAAATTGATTTTTGGACTGTACAAAAAATGATTCAAAATGTCAATTGGATCGTGCCTCATGTTGAATAACCACTTTTTAAGGCCTCACAGTGACCAAAATTGCCATTTTTACAGACTTTTCCTCCTACTCAGAAGCTTCTATTTTGACCGATTTCGGGCAGGAAAATGACTCTAAACACACTTATTTTAGTTCCAAAAGTGATAATTCACATGCAATAGTTATTTACAGTCAAAAGATTAAACATTAAAAAATCACCATTACTGACCATCTGGAGAAAGTTCGACAGGTCCGGGGTCATCGTTTTTCATCAGAAAATTGATTTTTTGGACTGTACAAAAAATGATTCAAAATGTCAATTGGATCGTGCCTCATGTTGAATAACCACTTTTTAAGGCCTCACAGTGACCAAAATTGCCATTTTTACAGACTTTTCCTCCTACTCAGAAGCTTCTATTTTGACTGATTTCGGGCAGGAAAATGACTCTAAACACACTTATTTTAGTTCCAAAAGTGATAATTCACATGCAATAGTTATTTACAGTCAAAAGATTAAACATTAAAAAATCACCATTCCTGACCATCTGGAGAAAGTTCGACAGGTCCGGGGTCATCGTTTTTCATCAGAAAATTGATTTTTTGGACTGTACAAAAAATGATTCAAAATGTCAATTGGATCGTGCCTCATGTTGAATAACCACTTTTTAAGGCCTCACAGTGACCAAAATTGCCATTTTTACAGACTTCTCCTCCTACTCAGAAGCTTATATTTTGACCGATTTCGGGCAGGAAAATGACTCTAATCACACTTATTATAGTTCCAAAAGTGATAATTCACATGCAATAGTTATATACAGTCAAAAGATTAAACATTAAAAATCACCATTACTGACCATCTGGAGAAAGTTCGACAGGTCGGGGTCATCGTTTTTCATCAGAAAATTGATTTTTTGGAGTGTACAAAAAATGATTCAAAATGTCAATTGGATCGTGCCTCATGTTGAATAACCACTTTTTAAGGTCTCACAGTGACCAAAATTGCCATTTTTACAGACTTTTCCTCCTACTCAGAAGCTTCTATTTTGACTGATTTCGGGGAGGAAAATGACTCTAAACACACTTATTATAGTTCCAAAAGTGATAATTCACATGCAATAGTTATTTACAGTCAAAAGATTAAACATTAAAAAATCACCATTACTGACCATCTGGAGAAAGTTCGACAGGTCCGGGGTCATCGTTTTTCATCAGAAAATTGATTTTTTGGACTGTACAAAAAATGATTCAAAATGTCAATTGGATCGTGCCTCATGTTGAATAACCACTTTTTAAGGCCTCACAGTGACCAAAATTGCCATTTTTACAGACTTTTCCTCCTACTCAGAAGCTTCTATTTTGACCGATTTCGGGCAGGAAAATGACTCTAAACACACTTATTTTAGTTCCAAAAGTGATAATTCACATGCAATAGTTATTTATAATCAAAAGATTAAACATTAAAAAATCACCATTCCTGACCATCTGGAGAAAGTTCGACAGGTCCGGAGTCATCGTTTTTCATCAGAAAATTGATTTTTTGGACTGTACAAAAAATGATTCAAAATGTCAATTGGATCGTGCCTCATATTGAATAATCACTTCTAAGGCCTCACAGTGACCAAAATTGCAATTTTTACCAACTTTTCCTCCTACTCAGAAGCTTCTATTTTTACCGATTTCGGGCAGGAAAATGACTCTAAACACACTTATTTTAGTTCCAAAAGTGATAATTCACATGCAATAGTTATTTACAGTCAAAAGATTAAACATTAAAAATCACCATTACTGACCATCTGGAGAAAGTTCGACAGGTCCGGGGTCATCGTTTTTCATCAGAAAATTGATTTTTTGGACTGTACAAAAAATGATTCAAAATGTCAATTGGATCGTGCCTCATGTTGAATAACCACTTTTTAAGGCCTCACAGTGACCAAAATTGCCATTTTTACAGACTTTTCCTCCTACTCAGAAGCTTCTATTTTGACCGATTTCGGGCAGGAAAATGACTCTAAACACACTTATTTTAGTTCCAAAAGTGATAATTCACATGCAATAGTTATTTACAGTCAAAAGATTAAACATTAAAAAATCACCATTACTGACCATCTGGAGAAAGTTCGACAGGTCCGGGGTCATCGTTTTTCATCAGAAAATTGATTTTTGGACTGTACAAAAAATGATTCAAAATGTCAATTGGATCGTGCCTCATGTTGAATAACCACTTTTTAAGGCCTCACAGTGACCAAAATTGCCATTTTTACAGACTTTTCCTCCTACTCAGAAGCTTCTATTTTGACCGATTTCGGGCAGGAAAATGACTCTAAACACACTTATTTTAGTTCCAAAAGTGATAATTCACATGCAATAGTTATTTACAGTCAAAAGATTAAACATTAAAAATCACCATTACTGACCATCTGGAGAAAGTTCGACAGGTCCGGGGTCATCGTTTTTCATCAGAAAATTGATTTTTGGACTGTACAAAAAATGATTCAAAATGTCAATTGGATCGTGCCTCATGTTGAATAACCACTTTTAAGGCCTCACAGTGACCAAAATTGCCATTTTTACAGACTTTTCCTCCTACTCAGAAGCTTCTATTTTGACCGATTTCGGGCAGGAAAATGACTCTAAACACACTTATTTTAGTTCCAAAAGTGATAATTCACATGCAATAGTTATTTACAGTCAAAAGATTAAACATTAAAAATCACCATTCCTGACCATCTGGAGAAAGTTCGACAGGTCCGGGGTCATCGTTTTTCATCAGAAAATTGATTTTTTGGACTGTACAAAAAATGATTCAAAATGTCAATTGGATCGTGCCTCATGTTGAATAACCACTTTTTAAGGCCTCACAGTGACCAAAATTGCCATTTTTACAGACTTTTCCTCCTACTCAGAAGCTTCTATTTTGACCGATTTCGGGCAGGAAAATGACTCTAAACACACTTATTTTAGTTCCAAAAGTGATAATTCACATGCAATAGTTATTTACAGTCAAAAGATTAAACATTAAAAAATCACCATTACTGACCATCTGGAGAAAGTTCGACAGGTCCGGGGTCATCGTTTTTCATCAGAAAATTGATTTTTTGGACTGTACAAAAAATGATTCAAAATGTCAATTGGATCGTGCCTCATGTTGAATAACCACTTTTTAAGGCCTCACAGTGACCAAAATTGCCATTTTTACAGACTTTTCCTCCTACTCAGAAGCTTCTATTTTGACTGATTTCGGGCAGGAAAATGACTCTAAACACACTTATTTTAGTTCCAAAAGTGATAATTCACATGCAATAGTTATTTACAGTCAAAAGATTAAACATTAAAAAATCACCATTCCTGACCATCTGGAGAAAGTTCGACAGGTCCGGGGTCATCGTTTTTCATCAGAAAATTGATTTTTTGGACTGTACAAAAAATGATTCAAAATGTCAATTGGATCGTGCCTCATGTTGAATAACCACTTTTTAAGGCCTCACAGTGACCAAAATTGCCATTTTTACAGACTTTTCCTCCTACTCAGAAGCTTCTATTTTGACCGATTTCGGGCAGGAAAATGACTCTAAACACACTTATTTTAGTTCCAAAAGTGATAATTCACATGCAATAGTTATTTACAGTCAAAAGATTAAACATTAAAAATCACCATTACTGACCATCTGGAGAAAGTTCGACAGGTCCGGGGTCATCGTTTTTCATCAGAAAATTGATTTTTTGGACTGTACAAAAAATGATTCAAAATGTCAATTGGATCGTGCCTCATGCTGAATAACCACTTTTTAAGGCCTCACAGTGACCAAAATTGCCATTTTTACAGACTTTTCCTCCTACTCAGAAGCCTCTATTTTGACCGATTTCGGGCAGGAAAATGACTCTAAACACACTTATTTTAGTTCCAAAAGTGATAATTCACATGCAATAGTTATTTACAGTCAAAAGATTAAACATTAAAAAATCACCATTCCTGACCATCTGGAGAAAGTTCGACAGGTCCGGGGTCATCGTTTTTCATCAGAAAATTGATTTTTTGGACTGTACAAAAATGATTCAAAATGTCAATTGGATCGTGCCTCATGTTGAATAACCACTTTTTAAGGCCTCACAGTGACCAAAATTGCCATTTTTACAGACTTTTCCTCCTACTCAGAAGCTTCTATTTTGACCGATTTCGGGCAGGAAAATGACTCTAAACACACTTATTTTAGTTCCAAAAGTGATAATTCACATGCAATAGTTATTTACAGTCAAAAGATTAAACATTAAAAAATCACCATTACTGACCATCTGGAGAAAGTTCGACAGGTCCGGGGTCATCGTTTTTCATCAGAAAATTGATTTTTGGACTGTACAAAAAATGATTCAAAATGTCAATTGGATCGTGCCTCATGTTGAATAACCACTTTTTAAGGCCTCACAGTGACCAAAATTGCCATTTTTACAGACTTTTCCTCCTACTCAGAAGCTTCTATTTTGACCGATTTCGGGCAGGAAAATGACTCTAAACACACTTATTTTAGTTCCAAAAGTGATAATTCACATGCAATAGTTATTTACAGTCAAAAGATTAAACATTAAAAAATCACCATTACTGACCATCTGGAGAAAGTTCGACAGGTCCGGGGGCATCGTTTTTCATCAGAAAATTGATTTTTTGGACTGTACAAAAAATGATTCAAAATGTCAATTGGATCGTGCCTCATGTTGAATAACCACTTTTAAGGCCTCACAGTGACCAAAATTGCCATTTTTACAGACTTTTCCTCCTACTCAGAAGCTTCTATTTTGACTGATTTCGGGCAGGAAAATGACTCTAAACACACTTATTTTAGTTCCAAAAGTGATAATTCACATGCAATAGTTATTTACAGTCAAAAGATTAAACATTAAAAATCACCATTCCTGACCATCTGGAGAAAGTTCGACAGGTCCGGGGTCATCGTTTTTCATCAGAAAATTGATTTTTTGGACTGTACAAAAAATGATTCAAAATGTCAATTGGATCGTGCCTCATGTTGAATAACCACTTTTTAAGGCCTCACAGTGACCAAAATTGCCATTTTTACAGACTTTTCCTCCTACTCAGAAGCTTCTATTTTGACCGATTTCGGGCAGGAAAATGACTCTAAACACACTTATTTTAGTTCCAAAAGTGATAATTCACATGCAATAGTTATTTACAGTCAAAAGATTAAACATTAAAAAATCACCATTACTGACCATCTGGAGAAAGTTTGACAGGTCCGGGGTCATCGTTTTTCATCAGAAAATTGATTTTTTGGACTGTACAAAAAATTATTCAAAATGTCAATTGGATTGTGCCTCATGTTGAATAACCACTTTTTAAGGCCTCACAGTGACCAAAATTGCCATTTTTACAGACTTTTCCTCCTACTCAGAAGCTTCCATTTTGACCGATTTCGGGCAGGAAAATGACTCTAAACACACTTATTTTAGTTCCAAAAGTGATAATTCACATGCAATAGTTATTTACAGTCAAAAGATTAAACATTAAAAAATCACCATTCCTGACCATCTGGAGAAAGTTCGACAGGTCCGGGGTCATCGTTTTTCATCAGAAAATTGATTTTTGGACTGTACAAAAAATGATTCAAAATGTCAATTGGATCGTGCCTCATGTTGAATAACCACTTTTTAAGGCCTCACAGTGACCAAAATTGCCATTTTTACAGACTTTTCCTCCTACTCAGAAGCTTCTATTTTGACCGATTTCGGGCAGGAAAATGACTCTAAACACACTTATTTTAGTTCCAAAAGTGATAATTCACATGCAATAGTTATTTACAGTCAAAAGATTAAACATTAAAAAATCACCATTCCTGACCATCTGGAGAAAGTTCGACAGGTCCGGGGTCATCGTTTTTCATCAGAAAATTGATTTTTGGACTGTACAAAAAATGATTCAAAATGTCAATTGGATCGTGCCTCATGTTGAATAACCACTTTTAAGGCCTCACAGTGACCAAAATTGCCATTTTTACAGACTTTTCCTCCTACTCAGAAGCTTCTATTTTGACCGATTTCGGGCAGGAAAATGACTCTAAACACACTTATTTTAGTTCCAAAAGTGATAATTCACATGCAATAGTTATTTACAGTCAAAAGATTAAACATTAAAAATCACCATTACTGACCATCTGGAGAAAGTTCGACAGGTCCGGGGTCATCGTTTTTCATCAGAAAATTGATTTTTTGGACTGTACAAAAAATGATTCAAAATGTCAATTGGATCGTGCCTCATGTTGAATAACCACTTTTAAGGCCTCACAGTGACCAAAATTGCCATTTTTACAGACTTTTCCTCCTACTCAGAAGCTTCTATTTTGACCGATTTCGGGCAGGAAAATGACTCTAAACACACTTATTTTAGTTCCAAAAGTGATAATTCACATGCAATAGTTATTTACAGTCAAAAGATTAAACATTAAAAAATCACCATTACTGACCATCTGGAGAAAGTTCGACAGGTCCGGGGTCATCGTTTTTCATCAGAAAATTGATTTTTGGACTGTACAAAAAATGATTCAAAATGTCAATTGATCGTGCCTCATGTTGAATAACCACTTTTTAAGGCCTCACAGTGACCAAAATTGCCATTTTTACAGACTTTTCCTCCTACTCAGAAGCTTCTATTTTGACCGATTTCGGGCAGGAAAATGACTCTAAACACACTTATTTTAGTTCCAAAAGTGATAATTCACATGCAATAGTTATTTACAGTCAAAAGATTAAACATTAAAAAATCACCATTACTGACCATCTGGAGAAAGTTCGACAGGTCCGGGGTCTTATTTTTTCATCAGAAAATTGTTTTTTTGTACTGTACAAAAATGATTCAAAATATCAATTGGATCGTGCCTCATGTTGAATAACCACTTTTTAAGGCCTCACAGTGACCAAAATTGCCATTTTTACAGACTTTTCCTCCTACTCAGAAGCTTCTATTTTGACTGATTTCGGGCAGGAAAATGACTCTAAACACACTTATTTTAGTTCCAAAAGTGATAATTCACATGCAATAGTTATTTACAGTCAAAAGATTAAACATTAAAAAATCACCATTACTGACCATCTGGAGAAAGTTCGACAGGTCCGGGGTCATCGTTTTTCATCAGAAAATTGATTTTTTGGACTGTACAAAAAATGATTCAAAATGTCAATTGAATCGTGCCTCATGTTGAATAACCACTTTTTAAGGCCTCACAGTGACCAAAATTGCCATTTTTACAGACTTTTCCTCCTACTCAGAAGCTTCTATTTTGACCGATTTCGGGCAGGAAAATGACTCTAAACACACTTATTTTAGTTCCAAAAGTGATAATTCACATGCAATAGTTATTTACAGTCAAAAGATTAAACATTAAAAAATCACCATTCCTGACCATCTGGAGAAAGTTCGACAGGTCCGGGGTCATCGTTTTTCATCAGAAAATTGATTTTTTGGACTGTACAAAAAATGATTCAAAATGTCAATTGGATCGTGCCTCATGTTGAATAACCACTTTTTAAGGCCTCACAGTGACCAAAATTGCCATTTTTACAGACTTTTCCTCCTACTCAGAAGCTTCTATTTTGACTGATTTCGGGCAGGAAAATGACTCTAAACACACTTATTTTAGTTCCAAAAGTGATAATTCACATGCAATAGTTATTTACAGTCAAAAGATTAAACATTAAAAAATCACCATTCCTGACCATCTGGAGAAAGTTCGACAGGTCCGGGGTCATCGTTTTCATCAGAAAATTGATTTTTTGGACTGTACAAAAAATGATTCAAAATGTCAATTGGATCGTGCCTCATGTTGAATAACCACTTTTAAGGCCTCACAGTGACCAAAATTGCCATTTTTACAGACTTTTCCTCCTACTCAGAAGCTTCTATTTTGACTGATTTCGGGCAGGAAAATGACTCTAAACACACTTATTTTAGTTCCAAAAGTGATAATTCACATGCAATAGTTATTTACAGTCAAAAGATTAAACATTAAAAAATCACCATTCCTGACCATCTGGAGAAAGTTCGACAGGTCCGGGGTCATCGTTTTTCATCAGAAAATTGATTTTTTGGACTGTACAAAAAATGATTCAAAATGTCAATTGGATCGTGCCTCATGTTGAATAACCACTTTTTAAGGCCTCACAGTGACCAAAATTGCCATTTTTACAGACTTTTCCTCCTACTCAGAAGCTTCTATTTTGACTGATTTCGGGCAGGAAAATGACTCTAAACACACTTATTTTAGTTCCAAAAGTGATAATTCACATGCAATAGTTATTTACAGTCAAAAGATTAAACATTAAAAAATCACCATTACTGACCATCTGGAGAAAGTTCGACAGGTTCGGGGTCATCGTTTTTCATCAGAAATTTGATTTTTGGACTGTACAAAAAATGATTCAAAATGTCAATTGGATCGTGCCTCATCTTGAATAACCACTTTTTAATGCCTCACAGTGACCAAAATTGCCATTTTTACAGACTTTTCCTCCTACTCAGAAGCTTCTATTTTGACCGATTTCGGGCAGGAAAATGACTCTAAACACACTTATTTTAGTTCCAAAAGTGATAATTCACATGCAATAGTTATTTACAGTCAAAAGATTAAACATTAAAAAATCACCATTCCTGACCATCTGGAGAAAGTTCGACAGGTCCGGGGTCATCGTTTTTCATCAGAAAATTGATTTTTTGGACTGTACAAAAAATGATTCAAAATGTCAATTGGATCGTGCCTCATGTTGAATAACCACTTTTTAAGGCCTCACAGTGACCAAAATTGCCATTTTTACAGACTTTTCCTCCTACTCAGAAGCTTCTATTTTGACTGATTTCGGGCAGGAAAATGACTCTAAACACACTTATTTTAGTTCCAAAAGTGATAATTCACATGCAATAGTTATTTACAGTCAAAAGATTAAACATTAAAAAATCACCATTACTGACCATCTGGAGAAAGTTCGACAGGTCCGGGGTCATCGTTTTTCATCAGAAAATTGATTTTTGGACTGTACAAAAAATGATTCAAAATGTCAATTGGATCGTGCCTCATGTTGAATAACCACTTTTTAAAGCCTCAAAGTGACCAAAATTGCCATTTTTACAGACTTTTCCTCCTATTCAGTAGCTTCTATTTTGAACGATTTCGGGCAGGAAAATGACTCTAAACACACTTATTTTAGTTCCAAAAGTGATAATTCATATGCAATAGTTATTTACAGTCAAAAGATTAAACATTAAAAAATCACCATTACTGACCATCTGGAGAAAGTTCGACAGGTCCGGGGTCATCGTTTTTCATCAGCAAATTGATTTTTTGGACTGTACAAAAAATGATTCAAAATGTCAATTGGATCGTGCCTCATGTTGAATAACCACTTTTTAAGGCCTCACAGTGACCAAAATTGCCATTTTTACAGACTTTTCCTCCTACTCAGAAGCTTCTATTTTGACCGATTTCGGGCAGGAAAATGACTCTAAACACACTTATTTTAGTTCCAAAAGTGATAATTCACATGCAATAGTTATTTACAGTCAAAAGATTAAACATTAAAAAATCACCATTCCTGACCATCTGGAGAAAGTTCGACAGGTCCGGGGTCATCGTTTTTCATCAGAAAATTGATTTTTTGGACTGTACAAAAAATGATTGAAAATGTCAATTGGATCGTGCCTCATGTTGAATAACCACTTTTTAAGGCCTCACAGTGACCAAAATTGCCATTTTTACAGACTTTTCCTCCTACTCAGAAGCTTCTATTTTGACCGATTTCGGGCAGGAAAATGACTCTAAACACACTTATTTTAGTTCCAAAAGTGATAATTCACATGCAATAGTTATTTACAGTCAAAAGATTAAACATTAAAAATCACCATTCCTGACCATCTGGAGAAAGTTCGACAGGTCCGGGGTCATCGTTTTTCATCAGAAAATTGATTTTTTGGACTGTACAAAAAATGATTCAAAATGTCAATTGGATCGTGCCTCATGTTGAATTACAACTTTTTAAGGCCTCACAGTGACCAAAATTGCCATTTTTACAGACTTTTCCTCCTACTCAGAAGCTTCTATTTTGACTGATTTCGGGCAGGAAAATGACTCTAAACACACTTATTTTAGTTCCAAAAGTGATAATTCACATGCAAAATTCTATTTACAGTCAAAAGATTAAACATTAAAAAATCACCATTCCTCACCATCTGGAGAAAGTTTGACAGGTCCGGGGTCATCGTTTTTCATTAGAAAATTGATTTTTTGGACTGTACAAAAAATGATTCAAAATGTCAATTGGATCGTGCCTCATGTTGAATAACCACTTTTTAAAGCCTCACAGTGACCAAAATTGCCATTTTTACAGACTTTTCCTCCTACTCAGAAGCTTCTATTTTGACTGATTTCGGGCAGGAAAATGACTCTAAACACACTTATTTTAGTTCCAAAAGTGATAATTCACATGCAATAGTTATTTACAGTCAAAAGATTAAACAATAACAAATCACCATTCCTGAGTATCTTTTGACTGTAAATAACAATTGCATGTGAATTATCAGTTTTGGAACTAAAATAAGTGTGTTTATAGTCATTTTCCTGCCCGAAATCAGTCAAAATAGAAGCTTCTGAGTAGAGGAAAAGTCTGTAAAAATGGCAATTTTGGTCACTGTGAGGCTGTTAAAAAGTGGTTATTCAACATGAGGCACGATGCAATTGACATTTTGAATCATTTTTTGTACAGTCCAAAAAGTCAATTTTCTGATGAAAAATGATGACCCGGACCTGTCAAACATTCTCCAGATGGTCAGGAATGGTGATTTTTTAATGTTTAATCTTTTGACTGTAAATAACTATTGCATGTGAATTATCACTTTTGGAACTAAAATAAGTGTGTTTAGAGTCATTTTCCTGCCCGAAATCAGTCAAAATAGAAGCTTCTGAGTAGGAGGAAAAGTCTGTAAAAATGGCAATTTTGGTCACTGTGAGGCCTTAAAAAGTGGTTATTCAACATGAGGCACGATGCAATTGACATTTTGAATCATTTTTTGTACAGTCCAAAAAATCAATTTTCTGATGAAAAACGATGACCCCGGACCTGTCGAACTTTCTCCAGATGGTCAGGAATGGTGATTTTTTAATGTTTAATCTTTTGACTGTAAATAACTATTGCATGTGAATTATCATTTTTGGAACTAAAATAAGTGTGTTTAGAGTCATTTTCCTGCCCGAAATCAGTCAAAATAGAAGCTTCTGAGTAGGAGGAAAAGTCTGTAAAAATGGCAATTTTGTCACTGTGAGGCTTTAAAAAGTGGTTATTCAACATGAGGCATGATCCAATTGACATTTTGAATCATTTTTTGTACAGTCCAAAAAATCAATTTTCTGATGAAAAACGATGACCCCGGACCTGTCGAACTTTCTCCAGATGGTCAGTAATGGTGATTTTTTAATGTTTAATCTTTTGACTGTAAATAACTATTGCATATGAATTATCACTTTTGGAACTAAAATAAATGTGTTTAGAGTCATTTTCCTGCCCGAAATCGGTCAAAATAGAAGCTTCTGAGTAGGAGGAAAAGTCAGTAAAAATGGCAATTTTGGTCACTGTGAGGCCTTAAAAAGTGGTTATTCAACATGAGGCACGATCCAATTGACATTTTGAATCATTTTTTGTACAGTCCAAAAAATCAATTTTCTGATGAAAAACGATGACCCCGGACCTGTCGAACTTTCTCCAGATGGTCAGTAATGGTGATTTTTTAATGTTTAATCTTTTGACTGTAAATAACTATTGCATGTGAATTATCACTTTTGGAACTAAAATAAGTGTGTTTAGAGTCATTTTCCTGCCCGAAATCAGTCAAAATAGAAGCTTCTGAGTAGGAGGAAAAGTCTGTAAAAATGGCAATTTTGGTCACTGTGACACCTTAAAAAGTGGTTATTCAACATGAGGTACGATCCAATTGACATTTTGAATCATTTTTTGTACACTCCAAAAAATCAATTTTCTGATGAAAAACGATGACCCCGGACCTGTCAAACTTTCTCCAGATGGTCAGTAATGGTGATATTTTAATGTTTAATCTTTTGACTGTAAATAACTATTGCATCTGAATTATCACTTTTGGAACTAAAATAAGTGTGTTTAGAGTCATTTTCCTGCCCGAAATCAGTCAAAATAGAAGCTTCTGAGTAGGAGGAAAAGTCTGTAAAAATGGCAATTTTGGTCACTGTGAGGCCTTAAAAAGTGGTTATTCAACATGAGGCACGATCCAATTGACATTTTGAATCATTTTTTTGTACAGTCCAAAAAATCAATTTTCTGATGAAAAACGATGACCCCGGACCTGTCGAACTTTCTCCAGATGGTCAGTAATGGTGATTTTTTAATGTTTAATCTTTTGACTGTAAATAACTACTGCATGTGAATTATCACTTTTGGAACTAAAATAAGTGTGTTTCGAATCATTTTCCTGCCCGAAATCAGTCAAAATAGAAGCTACTGAGTAGGAAGGAAAAGTCTGTAAAAATGGCAATTTTGGTCACTGTGAGGCCTTAAAAAGTGGTTATTCAACATGAGGCACGATCCAATTGACATTTTGAATCATTTTTTGTACAGTCCAAAAATCAATTTTCTGATGAATAACGATTACCCCGGACCTGTCGAACCTTCTCCAGATGGTCAGGAATGGTGATTTTTTAATGTTTAATCTTTTGACTGTAAATAACTATTGCATGTGAATTATCAATTTGGAACTAAAATAAGTGTGTTTAGAGTCATTTTCCTGCCCGAAATCGGTCAAAATAGAAGCTTCTGAGTAGGAGGAAAAGTCTGTAAAAATGGCAATTTTGGTCACTGTGAGGCCTTAAAAAGTGGTTATTCAACATGAGGCACGATCCAATTGACATTTTGAATCATTTTTTGTACAGTCCAAAAAATCAATTTTCTGATGAAAAACGATGACCCCGGACCTGTCGAACTTTCTCCAGATGGTCAGTAATGGTGATTTTTTAATGTTTAATCTTTTGACTGTAAATAACTATTGCATGTGAATTATCACTTTTGGAACTAAAATAAGTGTGTTTAGAGTCATTTTCCTGCCCGAAATCAGTCAAAATAGAAGCTTCTGAGTAGGAGGAAAAGTCTGTAAAATGGCAATTTTGGTCACTGTGAGGCCTTAAAAAGTGGTTATTCAACATGAGGCACGATCCAATTGACATTTTGAATCATTTTTTGTACAGTCCAAAACACAATTTTCTGATGAAAAACCATGACCCCGGACCTGTCGAACTTTCTCCAGATGGTCAGGAATGGTGATTTTTTAATGTTTAATCTTTTGACTGTAAATAACTATTGCATGTGAATTATCACTTTTGGAACTAAAATAAGTGTGTTTAGAGTCATTTTCCTGCCCAAAATCGGTCAAAATAGAAGCTTCTGAGTAGGAGGAAAAGTCTGTAAAAATGGCAATTTTGGTCACTGTGAGGCCTTAAAAGTGGTTATTCAACATGAGGCACGATCCAATTGACATTTTGAATCATTTTTTGTACAGTCCAAAAAAATCAATTTTCTGATGAAAACGATGACCCCGGACCTGTCGAACTTTCTCCAGATGGTCAGTAATGGTGATTTTTTAATGTTTAATCTTTTGACTGTATATAACTATTGCATGTGAATTATCACTTTTGGAACTAAAATAAGTGTGTTTAGAGTCATTTTCCTGCCCAAAATCAGTCAAAATAGAAGCTTCTGAGTAGGAGGAAAAGTCTGTAAAAATGGCAATTTTGGTCACTGTGAGGCCTTAAAAAGTGGTTATTCAACATGAGGCACGATCCAATTGACATTTTGAATCATTTTTTGTACAGTCCAAAAATCAATTTTCTGATGAAAAACGATGACCCCGGACCTGTCTAACTTTCTCCAGATGGTCAGGAATGGTGATTTTTTAATGTTTAATCTTTTGACTGTAAATAACTATTGCATGTGAATTATCACTTTTGGAACTAAAATAAGTGTGTTTAGAGTCATTTTCCTGCCCGAAATCGGTCAAAATAGAAGCTTCTGAGTAGGAGGAAAAGTCTGTAAAAATGGCAATTTTGGTCACTGTGAGGCCTTAAAAAGTGGTTATTCAACATGAGGCACGATCCAATTGACATTTTGAATCATTTTTTGTACAGTCCAAAAATCAATTTTCTGATGAAAAACGATGACCTCGGACCTGTCGAACTTTCTCCAGATGGTCAGTAATGGTGATATTTTAATGTTTAATCTTTTGACTGTAAATAATCTATTGCATGTGAATTATCACTTTTGGAACAAAAATAAGTGTGTTTAGAGTCATTTTCCTGCCTGAAATCGGTCAAAATAGAAGCTTCTGAGTAGGAGGAAAAGTCTGTAAAAATGGCAATTTTGGTCACTGTGAGGCCTTAAAAGTGGTTATTCAACATGAGGCACGATCCAATTGACATTTTGAATCATTTTTTGTACAGTCCTAAAATCAATTTTCTGATGAAAACGATGACCCCGGACCTGTCGAACTTTCTCCAGATGGTCAGTAATGGTGATTTTTTAATGTTTAATCTTTTGACTGTAAATAACTATTGCATATGAATTATCACTTTTGGAACTAAAATAAGTGTGTTTAGAGTCATTTTCCTGCCCGAAATCAGTCAAAATAGAAGCTTCTGAGTAGGAGGAAAAGTCTGTAAAAATGGCAATTTTGGTCACTGTGAGGCCTTAAAAAGTGGTTATTCAACATGAGGCACGATCCAATTGACATTTTGAATCATTTTTTGTACAGTCCAAAAAATCAATTTTCTGATGAAAAACGATGACCCCGGACCTGTCGAACTTTCTCCAGATGGTCAGGAATGGTGATTTTTTAATGTTTAATCTTTTGACTGTAAATAACTATTGCATGTGAATTATCACTTTTGGAACTAAAATAAGTGTGTTTAGAGTCATTTTCCTGCCCAAAATCAGTCAAAATAGAAGCTTCTGAGTAGGAGGAAAAGTCTGTAAAAATGGCAATTTTGGTCACTGTGAGGCCTTTAAAAGTGGTTATTCAACATGAGGCACGATCCAATTGACATTTTGAATCATTTTTTGTACAGTCCAAAAAATCAATTTTCTGATGAAAACGATGACCCCGGACCTGTCTAACTTTCTCCAGATGGTCAGTAATGGTGATTTTTTAATGTTTAATCTTTTGACTGTAAATAACTATTGCATGTGAATTATCACTTTTGGAACTAAAATAAGTGTGTTTAGAGTCATTTTCCTGCCCGAAATCGGTCAAAATAGAAGCTTCTGAGTAGGAGGAAAAGTCTGTAAAAATGGCAATTTTGGTCACTGTGAGGCTTAAAAAGTGGTTATTCAACATGAGGCACGATCCAATTGACATTTTGAATCATTTTTTGTACAGTCCAAAAATTCAATTTTCTGATGAAAAACGATGACCCCGGACCTGTCGAACTTTCTCCAGATGGTCAGTAATGGTGATTTTTTAATGTTTAATCTTTTGACTGTAAATAACTATTGCATGTGAATTATCACTTTTGGAACTAAAATAAGTGTGTTTGGAGTCATTTTCCTGCCCGAAATCGGTCAAAATAGAAGCTTCTGAGTAGGAGGAAAAGTCTGTAAAAATGGCAATTTTGGTCACTGTGAGGCCTTAAAAAGTGGTTATTCAACATGAGGCACGATCCAATTGACATTTTGAATAATTTTTGTACAGTCCAAAAAATCAATTTTCTGATGAAAAACGATGACCCCGGACCTGTCGAACTTTCTCCAGATGGTCAGGAATGGTGATTTTTTAATGTTTAATCTTTTGACTGTAAATAACTATTGCATGTGAATTATCACTTTTGGAACTAAAATAAGTGTGTTTAGAGTCATTTTCCTGCCCGAAATCAGTCAAAATAGAAGCTTCTGAGTAGGAGGAAAAGTCTGTAAAATGGCAATTTTGGTCACTGTGAGGCCTTAAAAAGTGGTTATTCAACATGAGGCACGATCCAATTGACATTTTGAATCATTTTTTGTACAGTCCAAAAAATCAATTTTCTGATGAAAATGATGACCCCGGACCTGTCGAACTTTCTCCAGATGGTCAGGAATGGTGATTTTTTAATGTTTAATCTTTTGACTGTAAATAACTATTGCATATGAATTATCACTTTTGGAACTAAAATAAGTGTGTTTAGAGTCATTTTCCTGCCCAAAATCAGTCAAAATAGAAGCTTCTGAGTAGGAGGAAAAGTCTGTAAAAATGGCAATTTTGGTCACTGTGAGGCCTTAAAAAGTGGTTATTCAACATGAGGCACGATCCAATTGACATTTTGAATCATTTTTTGTACAGTCCAAAAACTCAATTTTCTGATGAAAAACGATGACCCCGGACCTGTCGAACTTTCTCCAGATGGTCAGGAATGGTGATTTTTTAATGTTTATTCTTTTGACTGTAAATAACTATTGCATGTGAATTATCACTTTTGGAACTAAAATAAGTGTGTTTAGAGTCATTTTCCTGCCCGAAATCGGTCAAAATAGAAGCTTCTGAGTAGGAGGAAAAGTCTGTAAAAATGGCAATTTTGGTCACTGTGAGGCCTTAAAAAGTGGTTATTCAACATGAGGCACGATCCAATTGACATTTTGAATCATTTTTTGTACAGTCCAAAAATCAATTTTCTGATGAAAACTGATGACCCCGGACCTGTCGAACTTTCTCCAGATGGTCAGTAATGGTGATTTTTTAATGTTTAATCTTTTGACTGTAAATAACTATTGCATGTGAATTATCACTTTTGGAACTAAAATAAGTGTGTTTAAAGTCATTTTCCTGCCCAAAATCGGTCAAAATAGAAGCTTCTGAGTAGGAGGAAAAGTCTGTAAAAATGGCAATTTTGGTCACTGTGAGGCTTTAAAAAGTGGTTATTCAACATGAGGCACGATCCAATTGACATTTTGAATCATTTTTTGTACAGTCCAAAAAATCAATTTTCTGATGAAAAACGATGACCCCGGACCTGTCGAACTTTCTCCAGATGGTCAGTAATGGTGATTTTTTAATGTTTAATCTTTTGACTGTAAATAACTATTGCATGTGAATTATCACTTTAGAACTAAAATAAGTGTGTTTAGAGTCATTTTCCTGCCCAAAATCGGTCAAAATAGAAGCTTCTGAGTAGGAGGAAAAGTCTGTAAAAATGGCAATTTTGGTCACTGTGAGGCCTTAAAAAGTGGTTATTCAACATGAGGCACGATCCAATTGACATTTTGAATAATTTTTTGTACAGTCCAAAAATCAATTTTCTGATGAAAAACGATGACCCCGGACCTGTCAAACTTTCTCCAGATGGTCAGTAATGGTGATATTTTAATGTTTAATCTTTTGACTGTAAATAACTATTGCATCTGAATTATCACTTTTGGAACTAAAATAAGTGTTTAGAGTCATTTTCCTGCCTGAAATCGGTCAAAATAGAAGCTTCTGAGTGGGAGGAAATATCTGTAAAAATGGCAATTTTGGTCACTGCGAGGCTTTAAAAAGTGGTTATTCAACATGAGGCACAGATCCAATTGACATTTTGAATCATTTTTTGTACAGTCCAAAAGTCTATTTTCTGATAAAAAACGATGACCCCGGACCTTTAGAACTTTCTTCAGATGGTCAGTGAATGGTGATTTTTTAATGTTTAATCTTTTGCCTGTAAATGACTATTGCATATGAATTATCACTTTTGGAACTAAAATAAGTGTGTTTAGAGTCATTTTCCTGCCCAAAATCGGTCAAAATAGAAGCTTCTGAGTTGGAGGAAAAGTCTGTAAAAATGGCAATTTTGGTCACTGTGAGGCTTTAAAAAGTGGTTATTCAACATGAGGCACGATCCAATTGACATTTTGAATCATTTTTTGTACAGTCCAAAAACTCAATTTTCTGATGAAAAACGATGACCCCGGACCTGTCGAACTTTCTCCAGATGGTCAGGAATGGTGATTTTTTAATGTTTAATCTTTTGACTGTAAATAACTATTGCATGTGAATTATCACTTTTGGAACTAAAATAAGTGTGTTTAGAGTCATTTTCCTGCCCGAAATCGGTCAAAATAGAAGCTTCTGAGTAGGAGGAAAAGTCTGTATAAATGGCAATTTTGGTCACTGTGAGGCTTTAAAAAGTGGTTATTCAACATGAGGCACGATCCAATTGACATTTTGAATCATTTTTTGTACAGTCCAAAAAATCAATTTTCTGATGAAAAACGATGACCCCGGACCTGTCGAACTTTCTCCAGATGGTCAGTAATGGTGATTTTTTAATGTTTAATCTTTTGACTGTAAATAACTATTGCATGTGAATTATCACTTTTGGAACTAAAATAAGTGTGTTTAGAGTCATTTTCCTGCCCAAAATCGGTCAAAATAGAAGCTTCTGAGTAGGAGGAAAAGTCTGTAAAAATGGCAATTTTGGTCACTGTGAGGCCTTAAAAAGTGGTTATTCAACATGAGGCACGATCCAATTGACATTTTGAATCATTTTTTGTACAGTCCAAAAATCAATTTTCTGATGAAAAACGATGACCCCGGACCTGTCGAACTTTCTCCAGATGGTCAGGAATGGTGATTTTTTAATGTTTAATCTTTTGACTGTAAATAACTATTGCATGTGAATTATCACTTTTGGAACTAAAATAAGTGTGTTTAGAGTCATTTTCCTGCCCGAAATCGGTCAAAATAGAAGCTTCTGAGTAGGAGGAAATGTCTGTAAAAATGGCAATTTTAGTCACTGTGAGGGTTTAAAAAGTGGTTCTTCAACATGAGGCATGATCCAATTGACATTTTGAATCATTTTTTGTACAGTCCAAAAAATCAATTTTCTGATGAAAAACGATGACCCCGGACCTGTCGAACTTTCTCCAGATGGTCAGTAATGGTGATTTTTTAATGTTTAATCTTTTGACTGTAAATAACTATTGCATGTGAATTATCACTTTTGGAACTAAAATAAGTGTGTTTAGAGTCATTTTCCTGCCCGAAATCGGTCAAAATAGAAGCTTCTGAGTAGGAGGAAAAGTCTGTAAAATGGCAATTTTGGTCACTGTGAGCCTTTAAAAAGTGGTTATTCAACATGAGGCACGATCCAATTGACATTTTGAATCATTTTTTGTACAGTCCAAAAAATCAATTTTCTGATGAAAAACGATGACCCCGGACCTGTCGAACTTTCTCCAGATGGTCAGTAATGGTGATTTTTTAATGTTTAATCTTTTGACTGTAAATAACTATTGCATGTGAATTATCACTTTTGGAACTAAAATAAGTGTGTTTAGAGTCATTTTCCTGCCTGAAATCAGTCAAAATAGAAGCTTCTGAGTAGGAGGAAAAGTCTGTAAAAATGGCAATTTTGGTCACTGTGAGGCCTTAAAAAGTGGTTATTCAACATGAGGCATGATCCAATTGACATTTTGAATCATTTTTTGTACAGTCCAAAAAAATCAATTTTCTGATGAAAAACGATGACCCGGACCTGTCGAACTTTCTCCAGATGGTCAGGAATGGTGATTTTTTAATGTTTAATCTTTTGACTGTAAATAACTATTGCATGTGAATTATCACTTTTGGAACTAAAATAAGTGTGTTTAGAGTCATTTTCCTGCCCGAAATCGGTCAAAATAGAAGCTTCTGAGTAGGAGGAAAAGTCGGTAAAAATGGCAGTTTTGGTCACTGTGAGGCCTTAAAAAGTGGTTATTCAACATGAGGCATAATCCAATTGACATTTTGAATCATTTTTTGTACAGTCCAAAAAATCAATTTTCTGATGAAAAACGATGACCCCGGACCTGTCGAACTTTCTCCAGATGGTCAGTAATGGTGATTTTTTAATGTTTAATCTTTTGACTGTAAATAACTATTGCATGTGAATTATCACTTTTGGAACTAAAATAAGTGTGTTTAGAGTCATTTTCCTGCCCGAAATCGGTCAAAATAGAAGCTTCTGAGTAGGAGGAAAAGTCTGTAAAAATGGCAATTTTGGTCACTGTGAGGCCTTAAAAAGTGGTTATTCAACATGAGGCACGATCCAATTGACATTTTGAATCATTTTTTGTACAGTCCAAAAAATCAATTTTCTGATGAAAAACGATGACCCCGGACCTGTCGAACTTTCTCCAGATGGTCAGTAATGGTGATTTTTTAATGTTTAATCTTTTGACTGTAAATAACTATTGCATGTGAATTATCACTTTTGGAACTAAAATAAGTGTGTTTAGAGTCATTTTCCTGCCCGAAATCGGTCAAAATAGAAGCTTCTGAGTAGGAGGAAAAGTCTGTAAAATGGCAATTTTGGTCACTGTGAGGCCTTAAAAAGTGGTTATTCAACATGAGGCACGATCCAATTGACATTTTGAATCATTTTTTGTACAGTCCAAAAAAATCAATTTTCTGATGAAAAACGATGACCCCGGACCTGTCGAACTTTCTCCAGATGGTCAGTAATGGTGATTTTTTAATGTTTAATCTTTTGACTGTAAATAACTATTGCATGTGAATTATCACTGTTGGAACTAAAATAAGTGTGTTTAGAGTCATTTTCCTGCCCGAAATCGGTCAAAATAGAAGCTTCTGAGTAGGAGGAAAAGTCTGTAAAAATGGCAATTTTGGTCACTGTGAGGCCTTAAAAGTGGTTATTCAACATGAGGCACGATCCAATTGACATTTTGAATCATTTTTTGTACAGTCCAAAAAATCAATTTTCTGATGAAAAACGATGACCCCGGACCTGTCAAACTTTCTCCAGATGGTCAGTAATGGTGATTTTTTAATGTTTAATCTTTTGACTGTAAATAACTATTGCATGTGAATTATCACTTTTGGAACTAAAATAAGTGTGTTTAGAGTCATTTTCCTGCCCGAAATCGGTCAAAATAGAAGCTTCTGAGTAGGAGGAAAAGTCTGTAAAATGGCAATTTTGGTCACTGTGAGGCCTTAAAAGTGGTTATTCAACATGAGGCACGATCCAATTGACATTTTGAATCATTTTTTGTACAGTCCAAAAAATCAATTTTCTGATGAAAACGATGACCCCGGACCTGTCGAACTTTCTCCAGATGGTCAGGAATGGTGATTATTTTTAATGTTTAATTCTTTTGACTGTAAATAACTATTGCATGTGAATTATCACTTTTGGAACTAAAATAAGTGTGTTTAGAGTCATTTTCCTGCCTGAAATCGGTCAAAATAGAAGCTTCTGAGTAGGAGGAAAAGTCTGTAAAAATGGCAATTTTGGTCACTGTGAGGCTTTAAAAAGTGGTTATTCAACATGAGGCACGATCCAATTGACATTTTGAATCATTTTTTGCACAGTCCAAAAAACTCAATTTTCTGATTAAAAACGATGACCACGGACATGTCGAACTATCTCCAGATGGTCAGTTATTGTGATTTTTTAATGTTTAATCTTTTGACTGTAAATAACTATTGCATGTGAATTATCACTTTTGGAACTAAAATAAGTGTGTTTAGAGTCATTTTCCTGCCCGAAATCGGTCAAAATAGAAGCTTCTGAGTAGGAGGAAAGTCTGTAAAAATGGCAATTTTGGTCACTGTGAGGCTTTAAAAAGTGGTTATTCAACATGAGGCACGATCCAATTGACATTTTGAATCATTTTTTGTACAGTCCAAAAAATCAATTTTCTGATGAAAAACGATGACCCCGGACCTGTCGAACTTTCTCCAGATGGTCAGTAATGGTGATTTTTTAATGTTTAACCTTTTGACTGTAAATAACTATTGCATGTGAATTATCACTTTTGGAACTAAAATAAGTGTGTTTAGAGTCATTTTCCTGCCCAAAATCGATCAAAATAGAAGCTTCTGAGTAGGAGGAAAGGTCTGAAAAATGGCAATTTTGGTCACTGTGAGGCCTTAAAAAGTGGTTATTCAACATGAGGCACGATCCAATTGACATTTTGAATCATTTTTTGTACAGTCCAAAAAATCAATTTTCTGATGAAAAACGATGATCCCCGGACCTTTCGAACTTTCTCCAGATGGTCAGGAATGGTGATTTTTTAATGTTTAATCTTTTGACTGTAAATGACTATTACATGTGAATTATCACTTTTGGAACTAAAATAAGTGTGTTTAGAGTCATTTTCCTGCCCTAAATCGGTCAAAATAGAAGCTTCTGAGTAGGAGGAAAAGTCTGTAAAAATGGCAATTTTGGTCACTGTGAGGCTTTAAAAGTGGTTATTCAACATGAGGCACTGATCCAATTGACATTTTGAATCATTTTTTGTACAGTCCAAAAATCAATTTTCTGATGAAAAACGATGACCACGGACCTGTCTAACTTTCTCCAGATGGTCAGTAATGGTGATTTTTTAATGTTTAATCTTTTGACTGTAAATAACTATTGCATGTGAATTATCACTTTGGAACTAAAATAAGTGTGTTTAGAGTCATTTTCCTGCCCGAAATCGGTCAAAATAGAAGCTTCTGAGTAGGAGGAAAAGTCTGTAAAATGGCACTTTGGTCACTGTGAGGCTTTAAAAGTGGTTATTCAAACATGAGGCACCATCCAATTGACATTTTGAATCATTTTTTGTAATAGACAAAAAAATCAATTTTCTGAAGAAAAACGATGACCCCGGAGCTGTCGAACTATCTCCATATGGTCAGTAATGGTGATTTTTTAATGTTTAATCTTTTGACTGTAAATTACTATTGCATGTGGATTATCAATTTTGCAACTAAAATAAGTGTGTTTGGAGTCATCGTTTTTCATCAGAAAAATGGTTTTTGGACTATACAAAAAATGATTCAAAATGTCAATTGGATCATTCCTCATATTGAAAAACCCACTTTTTAAAGCCTCACAGTGACCAAAATTGCCATTTTTAATGACTGTTCTTCCTTCTCAGAAGATTCTATTTTGACCGATTTCGGGCAGAAAATGACTCTAAACACACTTATTTTAGTTCAAAAAGTGATAATGCACATCCAGTAGTCATTTACAGTCAACAGATACTAAAATCATTAAGAAATCACCATTCCCAACCATCTGGAGAAAATTCGACAGGTCCGGGTCATCCTTTTCATCAGAAAATTGATTTTTTGGACCTATACAAAAATGATTCAAAATGTCAACTGGATCATGCTCTCATGTTGAATATCCACTTTTAAAGCTCACAGTGCCCAAAATTGCCATTTTTAAAGACTTCTTCCTTCTCAGAAGCTTCTACTTTGACCGATTTCGGGCAGAAAAGTGACTCTAAAACACACTTATCTTAGTTCCAAAAGTGATAATTCATATGCAATAGTTATTTACAGTCAAAAGATTACGCATTGAAAAATCACCATTCCCAACCATCTGGAGAAAGTTCCGACAGCTCCAGGGTAATCGCTTTTCATCAGAAAATTAATTTTGGGACTATACAAAAAGTGATTCAAAATGTCAATTGGATCATGCCTCATGTTGAATATCCACTTTTAAAGCCTCACAGTGTCCAAAATTCACATTTTAAAGACTTCTCTTCCTTCTCAGAAGATTCTATCTTGACCGATTTCCGGCAGAAAAAATGACTCTAAACCCACTTATTTTAGTCTCGGTAGTGATACTTCACATGCAACAGTCATTTACAGTCAAAATGATTAAACATTAAAAAATCACCATTCCCAACCATCTGGAGAAAGTTTCGACAGGTCGAGGTCATCGTTTTTCATCAGAAAATTGATTTTTCGGACTATACAAAAAATGATTCAAAATGTCAAATGGATCATGCCTCATGTTGAATAACCACTTTTTAAAGCCTCACAGTGCCAAAATGTTCATTTTTAAAGACTTTTCTTCCTTCTCAGGAGATTCTATTTTGACCGATTTCTGGGCAGGAAAAATGACTCTAAACACACTTATTTTAGTTCCAAAAGTGATAATTCATATGCAATAGTTATCTTACAGTCAAATGATGAAACATTAAAAAAATCACCATTCCCAACCATCTGGAGAAAGTTCGACAGGTCCGGGGTCATCAGTTTTCATCAGAAAATTGACTTTTTGGACTATACAAACAATGATTCAAAATGTCAATTGGATCATGCCTCATGTTGAATAAACCACTTTTAAAGCCTCACAGTGACCAAAAATTGCCATTTTTAAAGACTTTTCTTCCTTCTCAGAAGATTCTATTTTGACCGATTTCGGGCAGAAAATGACTCTAAACACACTTATTTTAGTTCCAAAAGTGATAATTCACATCCAACAGTTATTATAGTCAAAAGATTAACATTAAAAATCATTAAAAATCACCATTCTCAACCATCTGGAGAAAGTTCGACAGGTCCGGGGTCATCGTTTTTCATCAGAAAATTGATTTTTTGGACTTTACAAAAAATGATTCAAAATGTCAATTGGATCATGCCTCATGTTGAATAACCACTTTTTAAAGCCTCACAGTGACCAAAATTGCCATTTTTAAAGACTTTTCTTCCTTCTCAGAAGATTCTATTTTGACCGATTTCGGCAGAAAATGACTCTAAACACACTTATTTTAGTTCCAAAAGTGATAATTCATATGCAATAGTCATTTACAGTCAAAAGATTAAACATTAAAAAATCACCATTCTCCAACCATCTGGAGAAAGTTCGACAGGTCCGGTCATTCGTTTTTCATCAGAAAATTGATTTTTGGACTATACAAAAATGATTCAAAATGTCAATTGGATCATGCCTCATGTTGAATAACCACTTTTAAAGCCTCACAGTGACCAAAATTGCCATTTTTAAAGACTTTTCTTCCTTCTCAGAAGATTCTATTTTGACCGATTTCGGGCAGAAAAATGACTCTAAACACACTTATTTTAGTTCCAAAAGTGATAATTCATATGCAATAGTTATTTACAGTCAAAAGATTAAACATTAAAAAATCACCATTCCCAACCATCTGGAGAAAGTTCGACAGGTCCGGGGTCATCGTTTTTCATCAGAAAATTGATTTTTTGGACTATACAAACAATGATTCAAAATGTCAATTGGATCATGCCTCATGTTGAATAACCACTTTTAAAGCCTCACAGTGACCAAAATTGCCATTTTTAAAGACTTTTCTTCCTTCTCAGAAGATTCTATTTTGACCGATTTCGGGCAGAAAAATGACTCTAAACACACTTATTTT